>VWZO01011519.1:1378737-1531721 GCA_013396975.1 Bucco capensis | reverse complement strand
AGAGCCATTGACCACAACTCTCTGGCTGTGTGCATCCAGCCAATTTCTTGTCTACCCATTAATCCATATCTCTGCAATTTTGAGATAAGGATGTCATGAGGAACTGTATTGTTCTGGAAGTATATGGTTTGCTCTCACAAGGGCCACCTTTCTGAGCACACACAGGGAGGATTTTCCAAGCAGTCCAAAAGAAATATTTCCCTTCTTTTACTGGCTCTGGATTTGCTGTGGCTTCTTTGAAAATTCTTCCTTTGCTGTGCAAACACCTTTGACTTTGCATGCTGTGTTTAATGCCATTCTGCTGTAGCAGGGAGCTCTGGAATAGCTGGAGAAATGCTGTTCCAGAAATTCTGGAGTCTGTTCAGTCAGGATACATGGGAATAGAGGTCTGAAAAGAGATAAGAAAATTCACTTCATGACAAACTGTTTTCTTATTAACTCACAGCCATGCCTTGTTCAACAGAGTTCTAGTAAGCAAAGTATTTATACACCTTCCCTCCTGATGCCTGGACTGAGATACTTACTCCTGAGCTTATTATGACTTTAAATATGTTGCTTATTACCTTCAATGGCATATTGTAGACTTCTCTACTTGTGTCCTTATTAAATGTGCTTAGCAACATGACAGTGAAGAAACAGAAGTGTCAAGTACTTCAAATTAAAATAAAAATATCAGTTATGCTCCTAAGGGCAGATGGAGATTAAGCTGAATACAATGTACATTTACACTGGTGTGGCAGCCAGGGCCTTCATGTGCAATTAGTAGCATTTCATTCTCAATCTTCCTCCTTAACATGGAAGAAGGTATTAAAGGAGTAAAAGCCATCCACAAACCCATTTCACAGTCAGCTGCAGGGATGTACTTCCAAATGCATCATTTTGTTTGTGAATAGTTAAAAAAAAATAAATCCAAAACCTAACAACAACAAAACCAACTAAATCCAAACAAAAAAAGAATCACCTCCAGCCTTCCCTTACTTCTATGTCCCTTTAATTCTTCACCATTATTTTGGGGCTGATGGTGAATGGGAGCTGCAAGGTGGTCGAGTGTATAATTGCAAGATTAGTGTCTGTTGCAAAGGGAGATGTTAGCCAGAGTAACTTGGGCACAAAACATGTCATGGATGGCTTTGTGGCTGTTGTGGGAATGTGCCAGGGCATTTCTGCCCACAAGTAAGCACCTACTGAATCTGATCTGAATCGCCTAGGCTGACTTCTGAGTCTGCTGTGCAAGCAGGAGGACACAGGGAGAGTCAGAACCACTCAATATTATACATACTGTGATCCCAAATCCACTCAATGTTCAGCACCTGCTCTGATTCCCCCATCAGAGTGCTGCAGCAAAGAAGAGAAATGCAGATGTGAGACAGGATTTGCATTTTTTAATATGAGCTCCTGATCAGCCTTGTCAGTCAGAGTTTTTGGTCTAGTTCTGCCATTATGGAGTCTCCTGTATTAAAGGGTATGGAAATGAAGAAATGACTTGTTTAGCATCACAAAGTTGGGTAGAAACATCCTTGTTAAGTGAAAGCTATAATCACTGAGCTGTTCTGCCCCACATCTGAGGTTTACAAACATTTCCATTACTACAGCAGTGAAAGCCTTGGGCTGCACTTCTCTGTGAGAGCTCAGCAATTCCTGCCTCAGTTTCCCCAGCCTCCCTTCCCAATAGCAGCTTGTGAGGACTAAACAAAGCTGGAAGAGTTTTTCTGCTGAGGAAAAACCCTGTAAATGCTCAAAATAAATAAGGAAGCTGCTATTAAGTGGTAGAAATGAGCAAGTTCTTGATATGGGAGTGGATCTCCTCCATAATGCAGGCATGATCAATAAGACTCAGAGCTATAAGCCTCAGTATTGAACCTTAGCACTGTGATTTATTGGATATAACATGTGCTTCCTTTTCATTTACTGCTAAGGAGGAAGAGCTATTGTTTAGCCTGAAGACCATGCTTTCTAGGCATTCTTGAGCTGCAAATGTGAGGCACTGGCTCAGATTTTCCAGTTAATGTTAAAGCCATTCATGGCCCCTCTGCTGGAGAGTCACAAGCCCTAGGCAGCAATTTCTAATCAACAGGCAATAATAACAAATAAAATTTGTTAAGTAAGCTGCAATGAAGACTGCTTTGGGCTGTGGGCTTGGTGTGTGGGTCTCCAGTTGCTGTGTGCATCCCAGGCAGAGGTCTGCAGAGCAGCTGCTGCTGGAGGCTGCAGGGATGCCTGGTCCTGAGACCTCCCATTTGAGAGGTGATGATCCCTTTGCCATGGGATCCCTTGTGCTGCTGCAGGAGAAGGGGTGCAGCAAAGGGACAGGCTTTGCACCCCTGCAACCACTGCAGGTAGGGCTGATGCTGTCAAGAAAGGGGTACAAAAGAGTGTGAATCCCAAGCTAGTCAGCTCATCTCTGCTCACAGCATTTAGGAAGCAGGACTTTTACTGTGAAGTGTAATGAGAGAGTTTAAATTTTTTGATTAACTTCACTTATGCTAATCTTTTCTTTAGATCATGCCTTAAACACCTGCCTTCAAAGCACTTCTGGAGGAAGAAAGGGATCTGCAAAATGCAGCCTAAACGTGGTATCCCTCTCCAGGAGATGGCACTGCGAAACTAGGCTTTCAGCATCCCAGTGCCAGCTTCCAGGGACCAACTTCTCTCTGAATTAGGGCTGATGAATAAAAAGAACACAAAGAGGCACCTAAGTGAGAGCCCTGACATGCAATGCCAACATCAGCTGGCATGAAATAAGGACCTTGTGGTGTCTTTTCCTCTTGTAATGTTTGAGTCTAAAGCGGGTTGAATACTTAGAGACTTAGAAGCTGAAGGCCATGGTTTGTTAACACAGAAGGGAGAAAATGCAGAGTAGCTTCACTAAGAACCCAGGAGCAATCCTGCAGAGAGATGTCTGTGGCAGAGGAACAATTAACAGGAGCTGCACTTGGCAATGGAGAAGGCCCCAGATGATGTCCCATCGGTCTCCTCTCTGACACCAAGCTCCTGTTAGACAGCCTCCCTGCTTTAGTTCACTCAGGCTGGATACCTCTAGCTATCCCCAAATAATTGACCAGTGTTAGCTGCACAGCCTTGCCCCTTCCTGCAGGGCAGTGAGACTTGATGGCAACATCCCAAAGCAGGCAAATCTTTCCCCCAAAGAGGATATCCTTTGGGTATGAACCTAACTGCTGCCAAATAACTTCTGCCCAGTCTGATAGTGTTCCTCACAGATGAACCTCCAGAGCCTGAGTTTTGCCATTTTACCTATAGGAAGGTTTGCTGAGCCCTCACCATTTGCACCACCTACAAGGCTAATGCCATTTACTGATGTTTATGCACATGCCTAGACACTGTGTGCAGATATAGAGCTCATGTCAGCACCATGTTAAACCTGTGGGATACTCAGCCCTTCAAGCACCTGGAGTCATATAACCAAATGTGCATAACCCATAGTGTGCCCCAGGATGTTCGTCTTCCTAAACCAGGGGAAAAGAGAGAGAGATTGGGAATGTTAATACCATAACATCTGTGTGTGTGTGTGTGTGTGTACATGTTTGTGTGTCTCTGGGCAGGGGATCTTTTTACATCCCACCTCTCCTTCAAAAACCTGGATCTGCTGAAGATGGCAGCCTGGAAAATGGGAGAGTTTTGTGTATTGAGTACCTATCCTGGAGATCAGAAACTACTGATCATGGACCTAAAGTAACGAAACTGGCTTAGTTTCACTAGGTTGGACATGTTTCTCTTGTTCAGCTGTGAAAATTTTGGGTGTGAAGAGTTATATCCTCATAAGAGGCAAGGGCAGATGGATGATCACAGCAGTTTGAGTACTTGGTGCTCAGGTAAATCTCATTTCTTATCAGTGCTATTTGCATGAGAGTCTGTTTGTTAAAAACAACAACAAATTTCAGATGTGAGACTTCTATTCCCAGCCTGAAATACAAGTTTGGGTGTAGCTGCCGACAGATGTGGCATTAAACAGCATGGACAGGAATGGAATTAATGGAGCCATGTATTCCTCAAAGTGCCTTCTTTTTTTCCCACTGATGCTCTAAAAGGTAATATTAAACAAAATCTCTCAGCTATTACTTATTATATGTCCAATAAACCAATTTGTATTCTCAGCTATGGGCAAGATCCAAAGACTTTGCTGCCAACAGAAGCAATTACAGTCAATTTCAGATCAGACCTGACCTAAATTTACACCTTTTCTTTCATATCTGAGAGTCTTGTTGTAGCAGCCACTTAGAAAAAATTCTGAAGGTGTTTGCTTCCCTAGCCCTGATTATTATTATCATTTTTAAATCCACCTCTTTGGGTACCTTCCACAGAGCTAATTTAGATCACAAACTCTTTGGGAAAGGACAATGCTTTCTTCTACATCTGTATGGACAGGGCCAAATGCACTTCAGAAATAGCCTCTAAATAATAATAAAAGAGAAAACCAAGGCCAAGAGGGATGAAGAAGCTCCAGAGAGCTCAGTGGAGCAAAAGCTCCTGCAAAGAGCACTTAAGTGTGAGTGGAAATAAAGCACAAAGACATCTGATGTTAAAGCAAAGGAGATGGAGAAGCCTCTGAAATGCTGTGAGAGCTACTGTGGCTGTGTCCCTAAGCTGGATGGTGGTAATATCACCTGCCACCAGCTTTAGACCAGCATATGCTGCAGTGAGAGAAATCTCACTGTAACCTAATTTAGAGCAGGTTAAAAGGAGCAAAAGCAGAGATATTGTGTTTGCAGAGCACCTTCCTTTCAAAAGTATGTTGGAAAATCTGAAATGTCACCGTGCTGAAAATGTCACCCACTTCCAGGATCATCTGGAGCAACAAGACTTCAATGCTTTCCTGGCAGCTGGTGAGTGCTTGACTTATTTTGAAGTTCTGACAGTGTTCCCTTGCTGTTTTAAAATCCCATCCAACCCAAAGCCTGAAAAAGATGAACTTTTTGATTTGCCTGTTTTACAGGAACTCTGATGGAACAGGAGGGGCTGAGCCTATCTCCATGACCTTTCAGAGATGGACTGTGAATGGCAAGAATGTGGAATGAGGTGAAGAAACAACACTTGCTCATTTCACCAATATTCAGTATCTTCTCCATGAATATATCCCCCCCCCCCAAAACCACACCTTTCTTCATCTCTGTTACACTCCTCATTTGTCTTCTCACACATGTGCTAACATGTCTGTGAGAGGCTGGTGGAAAAGAAAGTGTAAGGGGAGGGTTGAAGAGAAAGAGGATGAGGAGGTTTGGTGATTAATCTCCAGCAAGAACTAGTGCAAAGGGTGCTGGTGATTGCAGTTAGACAGAGGAGAGCTGGGGTCAGATGTGGGACATTAGTGCTCTGCCATGTCCTGAGGTGTGAGCTCACCCCTCCCTGCAGCATTCCCCTGCTCCTGCAAGAGGGGATCACTTGGAAACATCAAACCTCAGCTCAGGAATGGCTGGAGAAAAGCAAGTGGAGACAGTGACTGCATCTGAGCCTGTGGAGTGAGATGTAAATGTGACAATCCAGGAGTGGGGACAGACACACCAGCTTCGGGGCTGAATTTCACCATGGAAAGGACAAAGCTGGTTGCTACCTCCCAACAGGTCTCCTCCAGACCTGTTGAATAGGTGTGTGCTGTGCCAACACTAATCCCAAGGGATGCTCCAAAAGCATTCACTTGGCATCCTCAGCCCTATCAGAGATGCAGCTCCTTGCCTGCCTGAGAGGAGAGAGGAATCAGGTCTCTAAAAATTCCCAGCAAAGAAGCGTTATGCAGTCCCCGGGCAGGGCTGCAAGAGGGAGAGTAAAATCCCTGGAAAATACATCCAGAGCTCCACTGCTGAGCACGCCAGGGGAGGGAGAGCTCCGGAATGGTCAGAGCATTCCAAATTAACCCTGCTGCAGAGAGGGCTTTTATCCCCATCCCACCCCTGGGGCATTCCCGGGAGCAGGAACAGTCGGAGTGGAGGGACATGGGGTAGTGGTGTCTGGTCAGATTGTCCAGCTCTGCCTCGGGGCTGACTTTCTGGAAAGGAAAAAACCCCAACCCCTTATTATATTTATATGTATTTATAGACATATAAAATCAGAAACCTCCAACAGTGTGGCTGTCCATGCCAACAGCCCTGCACAGGCACAGCCTCACACACTGCCTTTCAGTGCAGTCCTGCTCTGAATCCCCTGCGACCACCAAATAAAGAAATAACACCCCCTCCCAAGAGAAACTCACCAAAAAAACCCCAAATGCCCCCAAAACCCGATGTGCCAAAGCCAGAAAGTTGTGTGTGTGTGGAGTGATGTGCACTGGGTGAGTTTGCATCTTGCCTTGTGCCTTTTCCTGTTTTGGGGGGGAGTGGGGTGTGTGTTATTAATTATTTTCTGCAGCAGGGAATGAACAGGTGAGGCAGGAGCCTGGTGGACTGGAGGGACAGGGCTGGAGGGGACAAAGATGCGTTTTGCCTTTCCTATCTTTCCCTATCTCCTTCCCTTGGAAGTTTCTTCCCGACACGAAATAAGGGAAGAAAGCGAAAGACAAGGATGCAGAGAGCTGTGGGGAGGGGGAAGATGGGAGGCAGAGCTCACACTTTCCTACCGGTATGAAAAGGCTTTGATGGTATTTTATCGCATTTCGGGCGCGGTAGGGCTGCGCGCTGCCCCGCGCCGCGGATGAACCGCGGCAGCAATTTCCCGAGGGAATTACGAGTCTATGTCAATCCTTCCCTCGGTTATTTGAGCTCATTTCCCCAGTGGAGGCAAGGCTTGGGGCGCGGAGGCACCGCGGGGCGCGCAGCCGTTTGGATGCTGATTGGGATGCGTATGTGGGTTTTTATTTTTTTTATTTTTTTTAAAACTGCTGAAAAAGGTCACTGAAGGAGTTGGCTGCTAAATAGAGAGAGGGGAAAAAAAAAAAGGCTCTAAAAAGAGCGGCAGGCATGCGCACTGCGCGGATGCCATATTGGAATGAGCCTGCCGCGGGTGCGGGCGGAGGGACCGGTTGGGCTCGGCTCCGCGCATCGTACCGCGGAGAAAAAAACAGGGAAAACACCCCCCAAAAAGCCCTAAACTTGCCCAGGTAAGGTCGTGCGCCTGATAATCCTCCTGGCTAGCATTGCTCTTTTAATGTCTCTATTGGGTTTCAGCGCTTGGGTGGGGAGAGTCGCTTTTTCCCTTCCGTCATGTCTTAAAAAATCTTGTAAAATATTTTAAATTTTGATATTTTTTTAAGCGGAGGAAGGTGGGTGTGGGGTTTTTGATTGTTTTTTTTGGTTGGGTTTTTTTTCCCCTCCAAAGGAATAAGCCCCAAACCGCGGTTGGAGTTGTTGAGAAGTGCTGGGGCTGAGCCCCCGGTGGGAGCCGGGACCTACGCTCGGCTCCGGGGGTACCGGTCCCTGCTGGGGCTGCCCCGGGCAGAGCATCCCGGAACGGGGACAGGGGCAGGGACAGGGCTTGCCGTACTCCCCTGCAATTCATCTCAGGCGTTCAGGGGCTTTCTTTTTACCTCCGCGTATCCCATTTTAGATTCTCTCATTTCTCTCGGTCTCTTTTTCCTTTTTTCCCCCCTTCTTTTTTTTTTAATTTCTTTTTTCCCTCTTTCCTTATTTTCTTTCTTTATTTCTTTTTTTTTTTTTTTAAGTAATATTGATCATTTTGGTGCCTTTCTGCTAAACACTTGTGCGACCTCCTTTTCAAATTTACTAGCCTCTCGGAAAGAGTTTGGGTGGATTTCTTTTGGATCTGCAAGAGAAGAGGGAAAGAAGAATACCCCAATCCTGCTTCAAAAGGCAGAGGGGAAGAAGAGAAAAGAAAAAAGCAAGCAGTCGGCTGTGCCAAAATGTGCAGCCCTGATCTAGACATATTTTCCCCTTAGCGCTCCCGAACTGCGGGAAATGAATATTTATAAAGCTTAGACAGTTCAACATGGCGGGTTAAGGTGTCTTTAAAAACTGAAAAGAAACATTTTTTGAGGGGAGGAAAAGAGGAAACGGAGGTGCCACATGCATGCTTCGACTCTTTTTTTATTGTTCGGAGAGGTGCGCTAGTGAATGAAATGCGGAGGGAAGGGGATGGGATCCAGCCTCGGGGGGGTCCTCCCCCTCCAGCAGGGCTCACTGGTGGGAAAAGTGTGTGTGGCTGGGGAGGAAGCATGAGAAGGGAGCCTTTGAATGCCAACATTGCCGACAAGCCATGGGAAAGAAAAAACCCAACCCTCAAAAAAGATGCCGAAAGCTAAAGTAGTGATTTATTTTGCGTTAAGAGTCGAGATGTCGTGGGATGAGATGTCCTGTTGGAGCTGTCAAGCTTTCCTTGCTCGTCTCAGCGCAGTCAGCTTGGGGATGTGGATTGATTTCCCCCCCCCCCCTTCCCCCTGTTGTTTAGCAAAAATGCTGTGAAATTGCTACGCACAGAAATTTGGGCTGGCAGACGAGTGATTTTAGCAGCTTTTTAGGATCTCTCTGCATACGAGGAGGCGAATCGCAGCTTTTGCCAAGCAAGCAAATGAGAGTTGTAGGAGTTTGCGGGGTGTTGTGCGTGTCCTTCCCAACTGTGTTTTCTTGGGGAGTGAGTGAGGCTGCCTCAGAGACACAGTTTAAGGAGAAACTTCCTTTTTCCCAGGCAGGGAGCTGTTATCCCAGAATTGTTTCACCGTGGTTGCAAGATGTTAACTTTGGAGCATCTGTGTTTTGTAGCCGTAGGAGGGGATGGGATGCTTCAGCATCGCAGGGTGTCAGTGCCGGGCTGGGGATGAAACAAGGAGCAGTCTGGGCAGGGGGAGAGGGAAGGAAGTGAGCTGATCTGCCTTGCCCATTTCCATCTCTTGGAAGTGCTCTCCAGAAACCCACCTTGCTTTTATTTAGCACGAGCGGTTGGAGATGCTGTTTGCACATCTTGTCACCCAGGTGGAGGTTTCCCCTTCCAAAAGGGCTCTGCTCCATCTTCCCACCCCATTCCCCGCCCCATCCCAATCCAGCCACTGTCAGGACCAAGCTTTGCTGCTCAGGGACCCAGTAAAACTTGGGTTGCATGATATGGTGGTGGGGAGGGAGGCAGACCATGTGTGTGTAGGATTGTGATCTCTTATTAAAATAGCAGAAAACAGCGTTAATTATAAGCAGAGTGTCTTGGAAGGCAGCTGTGAGGCAGTGGTGGGATGTGGGTGGCAAAATCCGAGAGCTGCAATGGAGTAGTGTCAGCTTGTGGGGTTGTCTGTGGAGTGGGAAGGGATGGAGCCGTTGCAAAATGGAAGCAATCCCCACCTCATGCATCTCACCATCCCCAAGTTCACTGCCACTTGGACAGGACAGCTTTTCAATTCAGTTTGCACTCCTGGTGTTCTTGGGGAAGAAAACAGCAGAGAAACCTGGTGTCTGAGCAGAGCAGCATCTTCACCTGGTTGCATGCTGTGGATGTGGGGATGAAGATGGGTTGCAAAAGTCTCTGCAGATCCCTGTGTACCTTGGGTCTCAGCCCTCTTCCATCACGTCACTTTTTTTTTTCTTTGCCTTGGAGGAGTTTGCATAAAAATGAGGAAAGCAGCCTAAAATGACTCTTTCCTTGCAAACAGCGCTTTCTAATGGCAATACCTTCATTTACATCAGCATTGCCTGTTTCAGGCTGTGCAAGTGACACCTCACCCGAGATGGGATGACACTTCTCACCCTCTGCCCTTAGCTCTTGGCCAGGCAGGGAATACCTCCAGCAGCCAAAGGAGCTGCACTGATGGGATCTCTTTGCTCCTGTTTCCATCAAAGGGAGGAAGTCCTGTTGCTGCACGAAGCCCATGCACACCTCTCCTGCAGTGCCAGCAAGGTTGCATTAGGCTTAGCTCTGGTAGCACCAGGCAAACCTCTGGGGATTATTTTCCTGCAGTGGCAGGAAGGTGCTAGCCAGGATTTAAGAAGCCTTAAGGTGCAAACAACGTTTGATTTCCTTTGCTGGGGAGGCAGGTTTTCTCTCTAGGGTTGTGGCTGTTGCCTGGGTGAGCAGAGATGCAAGTGGCTTTTCTTTTTTTCTTTCTCTCCAACAGATTATTTATGGAAGGGAATAGAATAATTCTCACAAGTCTAATAACTTTAGTGCTTATAAAGGATTAGATCCTAATAACTCCTGTGATAAGATGGAGGCTTGGTGTAATCTGTTGCTAAGTGAAAACCTAAAAGCCATTTAAATAGATACAGCAAAGAGCTATCAAACAACTAGTACACTGTAAACAAGAAGGAAATACCTTTTTAATGGTTTCAGGGGGGCACAGGGTGGTAGGACAGTAGATGCATTCTAAACAAGACAGTATCATTTCATTTATGGATTGAAGAAACATTTCCAAATATTCAACAGATGTTCTAAGGATGTTGCAGAGGTGGAGAGTGTGTTTTTGCACAGATGTAAGAACATCTGTAGCAGACAGTATATAGTTATGCAGCTGTGATTATGAGTGATAATTGACTGGCTGGACAGACAGCTGATGTTTTAATGAAGCATTTATTACAACTTTATGGTAGTGTTACTAGAAAGCGAATAAACACCACAACTGCCAACTCTTTAGACTGGGGATGCTTTTCCCTCACCCTTGGCTTGGGCTGAGCCTCTTTTGCTGTTGTTTCTCATCCTTTTTCCATTCCTGGTGGGAAATTCCCTGGCCCAGGGGAATGGGCCTTTCTCATGGGTCTGGTGTCAGATTTGGGTCTAATTGTGTATGGAACAGCAGATACTATTGCTGTCTGATTGCACACCTGCAGCTTTTTATCAGCTCCTAACTGTCTTATCAGCATCATAGGACGCTCACAAGATTTAACTACACTACCCAGTACCTTATCTTTCATCTTGGTGTTTATATTGTTTCTCCTGAGCTCTGTTTAAGCTGCTGGATTTGTTGTGTAAATTTGTTGTGTAAACCAAGTTTACCTTCCATCATTGCCTGCTCCTAGGCAGAAATGAAAACAGCTGAATCCACCCAAGGTTTAGCTGCTGCTGACACCTCCCCTTCTCTCACATTTGACAAGCTTGATGTAAAATTCTGATTCTTAACCAATTTATTATTAATGGTATTTAGGGAAGTATTCTCTACCAAAGGAGAAGTGATTTTTGACTTTCAGGAGACTGACTGCTTCTAGTTTCATAGTTAATTGAAACTCAAAATACACTGGGGATGAGTGACAGATACATTCTAAGGTTAGCTGCCCTCAAAATACAGTATATAACACACCTAATTCATTAGCAAGTCTCATGTCAACAAAGATGAAGTGCTGTAGTGGCTGTTGCAGTGGGGAGGTGATCATTGGTAGTTTGCTTTTAACAGTGATGCTTTGTGAAACACCCCTAGGTTTAGCATGGTTTAATTGGAGTCACAGGATCATAGAGTCACAGAATGTTTTGGGTGGGAAGGGACCTTTAAAGGTCATATAGTTCAACCCTTGTGCAGTCAGCAGTGACATCTTCAACTAGATCAAGTTGCTCAGAGCTCCAACCAACCTGACCTGGAATGTTGCCAGGGATGGGGCATTTCCCACCTCTCTGGGCAACTTGTGCCAGTGTTTCATCACCCTCTTTGGGGAAAAAAACAATGATCATCCTTCTATCTAGTCCAAATCTCCTCTGTTTTGGTTTAAAACCATTAACCTTTGTCCTGAACATCCTAAAGTTGTTATGATGCTCTTGTGATTGCTCCAGCAGACAGCCCCATCATGGTTCAGTTAATGGATATCACACTTACACTTGACATACTCTTCATCTTTTTCAGTTCCTCCTATAACTGCCCACACATGTCCATTTCTTCCTCACAGTTTTCACTGGAACAGCCTTAAAAACTGGGAATGAAAAATCTATGACAAAACACTCTCCTTTCTATTTTATAACCACCATATCTAGTCTTGCTGGCTGTGCCTCCTGAGCAGTAAAAGCTGAAAAAAAAATCTCATAATGTTTTTACAATCTTATTACTTCTTACTTTGCTTGGCTTGTGGCAATAAATTTTTCCTACCTTGACTCACACTTCTTGCAGAGCATTTGGTGTCAGTGCTGCAGGATAGTCCTGCCTGTCATGCAGGTCTTGGAGGCATCCACTAATAAGCAGGACCAGCTCTCCACATTGTATATTCTAGACACATGCTTCCTTACCTTGTGTGAATAGCTGGTTCCCTCTATGCCCATAACCTGAGCTCTTGATTTCTCTTTATCAGTCCTACTTTGGCATCTCATAATTCATCATCATCTTGGGGAGTTTTACTGAAAAGCTCACTTTGGAGTTCTTTTTTAATTGACTCTTAAAGGTGTATCTCTGGGTATTGCTTGGCTGGTGGCTTCCTGTAGCTAGAGATACAGTTCTTATTTAGTCTGGTGTCTGATGCAAAGCCTAGTCAGTCTATATTCCCTTTCTCATATCATTTCTCATCTCTGTGTGTTTTTATTCCACTTTGTATTTACTATGGTCATTCCTTCTAGAAGAACTTCCTCTGCCAACCATAACCCAGTCTACAATTGAGTTAGTACCTGCATGGTACTAACTGATGCAGATACCTTAGGTCAGTTTTCATTGGAAAAACAGTTACAGCCAGCACTATGTCATTGGAGTGTCTGGATTTTGCATGCATGGATTTTTCTGGAGGGGCTGAGGGGAATGGGTTAGTGTAGGTAGAAGAAATAACTCTTTTTTTCTTTTAGCTTGTCCTTTAGGCACTGCCTGCTGCAGGATGAATTAGGAAGGCAAGGCCTCTTCTTCTGAATCATGGAGACAAGGGCATCGTTCATTGCCAGCATGCAAGAGACCCAGCATCACTCCCCAGAGAAGGGTCAGAGCCCAGCCAATGGCAACATGGAGCACTTTGATTCAGGTGAGCTCTCCTAACCCCCATGGGTTGCTGTGAGTGGTGCAGCACTCTCACTCATCACAGGTAGAGGTGGGGACAGTGATGTTGCCAGGAGAATGTTGGAAATGGTTGTACAGCTTAAAGGCCTTTTATTGGGTCTTTTGGATTAGAATGTGTCCCCTGGGTGATGGGTTGGGAAATTGAAGCTTTCCTTCTGGATCTTCTCTACAGTACATAGAGCTATTCAATATATAAACAAGCAAACAATGGAAAACCTTTCCCAGGATGTCGTATTGTGTTCTTCCAGTTTTCCCACCCTTTTTTATTTTGTTGGATTTTTGTGGATAAAGAGAGGAAATGATCATTCAGAAATTAGAGCATTTCTCCTTTTTTTTTTGACCTTCATCCTCACTGACTGGATTGTTTGTGGATGGTGCTGCTGGTGGGCTGTGGGAACAGTGGGGCCAGTGAGTCTCTCTGTGTTGGCACAGAGTAGGTCACAGGTAATAAGATTATGAAGTACAGGAGGACTTGTTGCATCCATAATTAGTATCCTTAATGCTAACATAATTAACATACTGCTGGCAAATTCTCAAGAGGTTTTTACCACCCTAGAGACTTTGCTGCCAGCAAAGGCTGGAGGTTATATACTGAACTGCTCTGTGGAATGACTCGTTCCCATAAGACTACTGAAGAAGGCTGGAGAAAAGGAGATACTTGCCTGGACTCACCCAGCAGCTTAAAGCAAAAAGCAGGAGTAAAAATTGAGGATGCAGAGAGCATCATGGGCTGAGGGAGATACCTCATGCTCTGAAATGGAAGCAGAAAAGAAGAAACCCAAGCAGAAGAGAAGAGAGCCCAGGGCTGACCTGGGAATCTCCTGTCCATGTCAGATGTCCTGAGGTGAAGAAGCCCTTGAGATGGTTGAGAAGTCCATCCCAACACCACAAACACAGATGGGTGCAGAAGCAAGGAGCAGCCAGGCAGAGGGGATGCACTTTTAGCTGTTCATGTCAGATGCTCCTGACTTATAGTGGGACAGAGATTGGTTGTGCTCGGGGTTCAAAGTTGCTTAAGCATCAGAGTAAGTTCAAGCATGAGATGAATAATCTTATCTGCCCATCTACTCAAGGACTAACATACTTCATTTTAGAGGCTCAGCCTCTGGAATCTCTGGACCTGGCTTTTAAGTTGCCTGCCTGCATGATGTAGGTGATGGAAACTCTTAGCAGTTTTTGCACCAAGCTCCTGCCTTGTGGCTAAACTCCTCATTTTGGGTCAGATATTTCAGGTAGAGGCTTCTATGTCTGGAGGCTTTGGCAATGATTGCAAGAAAGCAAACAAAGCCCATTCCTTATTCTGTGTTGAATTTGTCTATATGCAGGTTGGGTTATTTCTTCTCTTGCTGAGTTGAAAAGTCATTTGGTAGCCACTTTATCATGGGAGTAAATGTTGATTTACATCTTCATATTGAAGCAAGTTTAAGGCAAGGGATCAGACCTTAGATTTGATGCAGCAAAGTGGCTAACAGCATTGATAGCTCTGTGCTCCTCTTTGGACTCCAAGACAGGTCTTTACCCTCCATCAGCTCTATCTCAAAACTCCTTTTTTGATCCACTCTTTTCCCCTCACCTGTGCATGTCTGCCTCCAGAGGCAGCAAATAAAACCCATCTCTTCCCCTTTTAGTAATGAGATATTCCCATTGCACAACGTAATTTTCTGGTCCCGAAAACTGGAGACCTGTAGCAATAATTGCAATAAATTAACCATGCTGTTTTCTTCATAAAACTGTCTGGGGAGGTTTTTTAGTTCAGTTTGTCATGAGTCACTTTAATTACATCATGACCATGCTGATGAATGTTTGGGCAGGTAAGGGTCTCGCAGAGTTTGCCTGATAAATGCTTATTGCAAAGAGCTCATTGCTAGACAGTAAATATTTTGGCTCTGGGGATGAAAGTGGGTTTGCTAGATTGCTTGGGAATAAAATGAAAACAATCAGATTTGGCTGATTTCTCTGTAAGTGAAAGGAGATTTATTTGTAATTATTGCTCTGTGTGTTTCAGCGATGGTTTGAGGCCTCAGCTCTGTTGTAAAAGAAAATAAAGAGAAGTAATGCCAAGTCCTTCACCATGAGGAAGGATGGTGGGGCAGTGGTGCAGATGGGGGAGGCATGATGCAGAGTCCCAAATCTCTGAAAGGCTGAGAGAGCTGGAGAAGAGAAGGCTCCAGGGAGACCTTATTGTGACCTTGCAGTACTTAAAGGGGCCTGTAAGAAAGATGTGGACACTGTATTTAGCAGTGCCTGCTTGCAACAGAACAAGGGGTGATGGTTTTAAATTAAAAGTGCTGGATGCTGAAGTCTCAAAGTCTACTAAAAGTATAGCAAGACCTGGTCCAAACACAGATCTTCAAAACAAACTTTCTGTTTTCCCTTGGGTTTATGGTTATCCTGGTTGCTATTCTCACCCTGAACTTTTTGACACAACTGTTACCTTCTTTGGCTGTGTTTTAAGCTGCTTTCGTTTATTTGTTTGTTTGTTGTTTATTTATTACCTTTTGAACAGATGAGGGCTCCAGTATGGAGGATGCAGACTTCAACTGGGATGAGTTTCTGGAGGAAACAGGAGCCAGTGCTGCTCCCCACACCTCCTTCAAACATGTACGTGCTTCTTTAGAGCATACAGGATCTTGCATGATGGGGTATATGCCTGTGAAATAGGAATGGTCCTACCCAGACAGATTGTGAAGGAAGTGCTTGGATTAAGGAGCACAATCAACTCATGTGCTGTTCCAGAGCTGCTCTTTAAGGGCAGTGTTATCTCACTCAGCTGGGGAGGGAGAGGTCTCTCTGCAAACAAAAATAGGTAACACCATTCCTTTCTCATTTTATAAGGTTGAAATCAGCCTTCAAAGTAGTTTCCAACCAGGGATGAAGTTAGAAGTGGCCAACAAGACCAATCCAGACACGTATTGGGTGGCTACAATCATTACAACATGTGGCCAGCTCTTACTGCTTCGATACTGTGGCTATGGAGATGACCGCAGGGCAGATTTCTGGTGTGACGTGATGACAGCAGATCTTCACCCAGTTGGTTGGTGTACACAGAATAACAAGGTCCTGATGCCTCCAGATGGTGAGTTTGATGTGTTTTGTTAGGGTCATGCTCTAGTATTGGGCTGGTGGTTAAACTCCAGACTTGCAGTCAATCTGGAGTGGATACTTCAGCTCCTCAACTGGTGTTGGGTGATGCAGTCAGGGTCAGGTCCTCCTGGGTCAATGGGTGATTTAGTTTGCTAGTCAACCTCTTGTAAAGGCGTTTTTGACTTTCTTGGTAACAACAGAAGGCACTTCTGTAGGAAGCTGTCTTAACAAGGAAACATACTGCTAAGTTGTAAAGCTGTGATTTTCAGTTTGGGGAGAGAATTGTCCTGTTCTTGTAGGAAGGAAGGATGAAATTCAGAGTGAGAACTAACTAAAATAAACAAGGTCAGTTTGGGTGTAACCAAAATCAGAAGTTGATTGTGTTTTGTCTTGAAAGTTTAAAACCTTCCTTTGCCAACTTCTTGCAGTTTTTAACTCCAATGATAGACACATGTGATTGAGGACAGCAGAATTTGTTTATCATAGGTTAGAGCACCAATTATGAGCTCTTAGGTGGACAAAAGCTGAATGCAACAGCTGTAGGTTACTGAGTGGCCAGTGTGGAGCAGTTTGTTCATACAGTTTAATGTGTACATTAACAGAACAGTTGTGTATCCTTACCACTACATAGCTGCAAGCAGAGGCATACTTGCCACTGTCACTCATGGGTTTTCCCACCATATATCCCATTTATTTTGGATAAAGGGAAGCAGCGATGAATATTGTGCATGCATTTAAGAAAAGGATTCTGCTGCTAAAGTTATTCTTTTAATTTCCATTTGACCATTGAAAAACTTACATATGCCAGTTTTGTGCCATGTGTGATTTCTTCTGGTCTAGGTGTTGCCTGACTTCCCACTGAAGTGAGATGTAGACATGGTCTTTGAGCCAGAGCTGACATCCTGCCTTGTGTATGCCAAACTGAGATAAACTTATCTTTTTGTTCTGGTCTGTATGTTTGGAATAAACAGAGGATTGATGACTTAAAGAAAAAGTCTTGAAGACAAATTTGGCTGAGAAATCTCTTGGTTTAGCACTAGTAAATCAAGGTGGTATGAGAAGGATTAGATATTTTCTTTTATTGGTCTCTAAAAATGCCTTTTATTATGTGGATTATAATCAGTGTTACTAGAAAGGTACAGTGCTATAAACTAAATAGCCAACAGATCTGTTGGCAAGGCTGTGCAAACAGTGTGGCCAGGGCCAGTTGTCTGTCATTAGGGTTTGATTTTCATCAGGAGCTGAAGGCTTTGGTTAAAAAGCAGATCTGCTAGGCAGGACTTGTGTAAGGGACAAAATGCCAGCACGAGGACAATGCTTTGGTTCTGCTTCTGAATCAGATTGGACTGATTGACACTCATCTTATAAATGTGCTACTAGACAAGAATGGTAAAGGGTGACAGGGATGGTGTGAAAAAATGGACTAGTTCAGTTCAGTAAATCAATAGAGCTTGATTTAATGTTCAGCACACGCAGAGCTTTTAAGGGGCAGCTGCCAAATAATTATTGTTTATGATCCCAATAGAGGAAAGTCATTTCATTTACAGGCTGTTCCATGGTTATTTATTGGGTGACGTTAGTATTGCATCATGGTGGCTGGGAGTGGTAATGTCGAGTCATGTTCTGTCCTCCTATGGCATCATGGTGCAGTGCACTAGAGGAGGACTGCTCAAGCCAAATACTTGAGTTTGCAATGAAATATATTGCCTTATGAAAAGCTGCTGTGAGTGCATGTGTGCCTTGGAGCTTCACCCTCCTACCCCCTCCTTCCCTGCAGGAAATCAAAGGAGTAAAATTGTAGTTACTTCAAGCTTTGCCATTAATTATATTTTTCTCATTACAAATCGGTGTGTAATTTGAATTGCAAACTCAACTACCCTGGCAGAATAGATCTGTTTACCATTCAAAGCAAAATGAAAATTATTTAAATTAGTTAATATAGAACTCATTTGAATGAATTGGATGTTTATTCATGAACTAGCTGAGGCAAGTGTGAAGCTGGCCTTATGGTTTGCATCTTTGGCACTGATCCGCGCTGAAGTCACGTCCTGGGACAGAAATTTCTATGTTACTGCATATTAACTGTGGTGTAGACCAGTGGGTACATACTGCTTGATGTAGATGAGTGTGAAATGTTCATCCTTTCTGACAAGGCTCCTCAACAATTGTACTTCATATGAGGAAAAGCAACCTGCTTCAAAGTTCCTTGACCGTTGCAAGGTTGTGGTGGTACAGTAGGATTTGTTTTCTGCACTATAGGGGTGGGATTTGGCATAGCCTTTCCATGAGTTAGCTAAAATGTCTCCATTATGTTAGCCTGTGTGGAAACAAGGACAGCCTTCATCTCCTTCTGTGTCTCACCCAAGCACTGTCCTTCTCCTCAGCACAGAGCTGATGTGGTTGTTTTCCAACATCCTCCATCCTTTGGGATGTTTTACCCATTGAGCATTACAAATTAAAGTCTAACTAAACTTCACTTTACTAGCAAATCCTTTAGCTGTGAAAGGAGAAGAGGCCTCTTGCTTCCTTTAGCCTGTTATTTCCATGTTCTGTTTTCCTTTTTTGATGACAGTTGGGTTCCTGAACACATTTACCATGGTGGAAGAGCAGCATGGAGAACCTGACAAGCCTGGTAGCTAAATTATGCATTGCGAACCATGAGGAGAGCAGGAACATCTTGTGATTGACACTTGGGTGGTTTTGTACAGATTACAGATTTACAGCTGAGCCAACAGAGCTGGAACTCTCCTAGCACTATCTTCATAGTGTCTTTAGTTCATCCCAGAATCTGGATGATGGAGATCATTGTGTACACTTGTAATTGCCATGGTGGTTCTGCTTTCACATTATTGACAGATGGAAGTTCTAATAGGGCATTTCTGTGTGCAGTGAGCTTGAGTCTGCTTGCTGTGTAAATCAGGAGATGGAGGAGGCTGGAGGTATAAAGCAGTGCTGAGGGGAGAGAACCAGCTCTGTGTTTTGATTTTACAATGAACTGGTACAGATGGGAAAACCTCTGAACACCATCTCTACCTGGACTTGGTTAGCAAGTCATAGGGTGATGATGTGTAGTAAAGCAGCCTTTGCTTCTCTGTTACACCAATGTAAGGAGAATTAAAGCTGGAAAGCCTGATGCTGGGTTGAAGTGAGTCCTCCATGAACATTTCTGAGCCTCATCAAGTGAAATATGCTCTTAAGATCAATGGACATAAGGTATTTTGCCTCCTTAGGCTCTCTGTGAAGGTGAACATGATCGTGAACATGGTCATGATGTGAAGTTGATTTTTGTGTTTCACTGAGGTTAGGTTAACTTTTATCTTTGTGAGGAGCTGGCTCACCTCCACCAACTTGTCTGAGTTTGCTTTTCTACTGGTATAACTGAGAGTAGATCTTGCCCTGGTTTAGCTCTTTCACTGAAGGCTCACCTGAAAAATTACCTTCTAAGAGCTTGAGGCTGGGGAAAATCAGTAGGTGTTCACTGAGCTTGTGCAGTCTTATATCAGGTAAGAACTGGACCCTGAAGCCAAGTAAAATGAAACTCAGAAATCTTCTTTGGCAGGTTGTACTGTCAAAGACTGTGGATACTTCTGAAATAGTATATAGTTGAGGGGTTGTTTGTTTGTTTGTTTTATTCTTTGCCAGTCCTCTTACTCCATCAAGACCAAGTTTAGACCAACTTAATGTGAACAGATTGCAGGATTTCTCTATTTTAAATACTGCAAATGACTCCCAGTACAGTGTTTTCTGTGTGCTTTTCAAGTTGACTTAAGCAGACTATTAATTATGCAGGGATGACGTTAGCATAAATAACTAGTCAGCAAATAAATGTCAATTAAATATTCTATTAGCATAGTAGGCAGCTTTATGCATTGGCATAGAACATTTAGCAGATTATACTTAACGAGCATATAAAAAAACAACATTTTTTTTTCCTTTGCTCTCCTAGTGATGGCAGAGGGGGAGGTAAAATAAATCCCAGCTTTGGCTGAAGAGCTGGGCGTGTTTGGGCTGAAATTTGCCCTAGTAGGAGCCATGTCAGTTGACTCTTGACATCTCTGGAGAGTTTGCAGCAGCTGGAAATTGCTGGAGCATACTGTGGCTCAGCATCATCCTGCCATGCAGACTTACTCCTGAGAGGAACATATATTCCTTACAGCACCCACAGTAGTTTTTCCTTCCCTTCCTTGGCATGACTCAGATGTCTCAGTCTGGGATGTGAAGGCTGAGGGGTTATCCCATCGCTCATGCAGCATCAATGTAATGTTGTCTTGAAGGGAAAATGATCTTTTTAACTTAAGTGTGAAGCTGCAGATCTTTTGCCTGCAGTGCTGGCTTTAGTTATTTCAAAAGACTTAATATTGCCAAGTGAGGCCCTTTTGGGAGTTAAATTTGGTGTGACAGGCCCCCACATCTCTTCTGGGAATGTAAATAATTGTTGAGCTACTGTGCAGATGTGGCTCAGCCTAGGCAGCAGGACAGGCTTTGCAGTGAGTTTGAGTTGTAGACTGTATCAAAGTTTTTGAGCATCTCTCGGTCTGCTGGGTTTGAGGTCAACCTTTTCTGTTTCGATTTTCCTTCTAACTTTTCAGGTCAAGAGGCATAGTTGCAGAGAATCTTGCAGCAGGGGTGGGATGCTAGCAGGTTGTAAGGTGGACTCAGGGGTGAAGGATTTGTCCTGGTGTTTCTGTTGTGAAGCTCGGACAAAGGAACTCATTGTGAGTGAGCAATGCAAGGTGTCTGCTGCTCTGGGTTTAGCTGGGACTGTTGTGAATGATGGAGGCTATTGAGGGGAAAAATCAATGGCTTGCTTAAACAGAGGTCCTTTTGTTTCAAGTTTTTCAGGAGTCTAGTGGAAGTGGTCGTTAGGGATTGCACCTACCATGAGACTCTCAGCCTTGGCTCTGCAATGATCCCATGGTTTAAGTCAATGGTGATGTTGTACTGTTGGGCCCTGTTAAGGGGAAGATTTCTCCTGGGGTGAAGCCTAATCAGCTGGGGTCACTCTGTGCTCACCTATTGAGTTTTTGGTGGAACTAACTTAGAAAAGGTGTTTTTCCCCTTCAGAAAAATACTTAAATGCAAAGCCTCTGCTTTGTTCTTGTCAGTGTTTTCCTTTGGAAAAAAGTAGTTGTTTGGGGGTTCTTCCCCCTCAGTGTCAGTTGGGTTGTTTCTGGGATTAGATGCCCAAACTGTTGTCTTGAGTTGCAGCATTACCTTAGGGGATTCATACTTGGGTTGCTGATCTCTCCTTGCCCTTTTGCCTAAGTGACTTTCTCTCACAAGGGTCTGGTCTCTCCCTGGGGAGCCATCCTGAGATGTCTTCTTTGTGATGCCCCATGAGGTGGGGAACCCAGCCCCTACTTAGGATCAGGCATTTTAAAAGCCAAAATCATGCAAGATATTGTAGGTTTCCAGTAATAAAACAAACAAACAAAAAAAGTCCAAAGCTTGCAGATGAAGTAGGCTCTGGTTATTAAAAGCTAGAAAAGAACACACTTTACTCAAAACCTAATTTTCCAGTACCAAGCCATTTCAGCAGAAACATACCCAGCAAGCCTAGTTTCCAGGGACAACGACATCTGCTTATGCTGTGTTTATATTTATTTATTCTCACAAACAAATGGGGTAGAGGAAATAGGAGCAAACCTGACCACACAGCTTGTGATCCAATGAGGCAGGGATGCACACAGTGACTGTGGCCACCAAAACTGCATGGGACCCTGCAGAGCACCTCTGGTGCCTGCTCAGCATCTGTTTTGGGGTGCTTTTATTCATTGCTCAGGATTATTTAGGGTAATGAGATTTGAATCACACCTAGATCAGAGATCAGGACAACTTCTTAGAGAGGTGACAGCTTTACTGATGCAATTGTCCCTGCATTGTCCTGCTGCAAATCCTGGATTTTTGCGCATTTAGGGGTGGGAAGTAGTTTGATTTTGAAGTGTAACTTATCCTTATTCCTGTACTGGATTGAGCTATAATATAAGTAAGCCTAATAAAAGAATATTACATGGTTTTACAGCTAACACTGAGGATAATACAGCCCTGTTTACACTAGTGTGTTATTAACCCAACTTGGAACATGGGTTTTTAATCTGGAGGTTGGCTGACAGCCAAGGAAGGGTTCAAGGAAGGGTTTTACTGATAGGGTGAGGTTTGGTAACAAATGACTCAGACATACTGTTCCTGAAATGAATGCATTTTCAGAGTGCTTTTCTCTTGCTTGGGTGGACTGTCTGTCCTGACTTCTATTTCCATGTATTGCTACTGGTGCATGGTGGCTTCTTCCATAAAGCAATGATTTGCCATTCCCATAACAGGCACATTGTACAGCAGCAGTATGGTTTGCAGCACTCTATGAGCAGTACAGGGAAGGCTGAGCTATTCAAACAATGTCCAATTCTGATCTTCTCAGTCCAACAGAGAAAAGGAGAGTCCAGCAGAGACTACAATGGTAATGAGGGGACTGGAGCATCTCTCTTCTACAAGGAAAGGCTGAGAGCCCTGGGGCTGGTTAGCATGGAGGAGAGCAGATTGAGGTGGGGAGGGGATTCCTGCTCAATGCTTAATTAATATCTGAAGGACGGGGGCAAGAGGATGGAGCCAGACTCTTGTCAGTGGTGTCAGTGACAAGGGGCAATGAGCACAAACTGGAACACAAGAAATTTTACCTAGACATAAGGAAAAACTTCTTTCCTTTGAAAGTGATGAAGCGCTAGAACAAGGGCTGCCTAGAGAGGTTGTGGAGTCTTCTTCTCTGGAGATCTTCAAAACCTGCCTGGATGTGATCCTGTGCAGCTTGCTCTGGGTGACCCTGCTTTAGCAGGGGGGTTGGACTAGATGATCTTCAGAGATCCCTTCCAACCTCTACCATTCTGTGATTCTGTAACTACAACTATCCTGTTATGAGTAAAGAAGCAGCACCTTGTGTACAAGCAACAGTGAAGTGAGGCTTAGGCTTATTGCAATGAAAACTGAAAGCCTAATCCTTTTATAAACACTTTGGAGGGGCTTGGAGCCAGGGAGAGGGGGAGGGAGAGAAAAGCAGTGATTTTTGTGGACTTTGACAAGTTATAAATATATTCTGAGTGAAACCAATAGTGTAGAGCTTTATGAAAGATGTAATGAATAAATATTTCATGCCCACATGGTGCTTCTTCAGTAACACTTGCTGTCAGTAGAAAGCAATAAACAAAGAACCTCCTTCAGGGTTTGTTTGGGCTTTTAAATTAAACTAATTTAATCAACTTTTTCAGTCAAGCTTGCTATTAGTTCATTTCTGTACATAGCACTGTACTCAGGCCTGTTTGTTTTCTCCTGATACCTGTTCTCCTGTTTGGAAGATGCTTGACTATCAAAGAATGATTTGTTTCATCCTGCCCCTGTGGTGCATGTCTGGATTTTCAAGGTAGGGAGCATGGTCTGGCTTTCTCCTTGTCCTACAGCTTGAGGAGTCAGCCATAGTCTATCATGACAGCCATAGGTATGGTGAGACCCCTGCTGATCTAGCAGGGAGATCACTTAAGCATGGTGGCTATTTCTGAATGTAAGCAGGCAGGCAGCTTTTGGAAACCTTCAGCAGCCAGTTTGCTGCCGCATGAAGGACCAGAAATAGTCAAAAATGTTCTGGAGTTTGGCCTCATATGGGTAGTGAGGCTTGCACGTGTCAGCACTGGATTGCAGGATTTATGCAGGGAGATTAAAGTGCTCCTCAAGCTCAGCCTACTGGCAAAGCTGGGGCTTGGGTGTGCTAGTGCCATTGCTTCATGGTTGACTGTCACAACAAATGGCCAGGAGGAGATCAGGACGTGTATTAACTCTCTACTCCATGTCTTTGCAATACTTTAAAAAAAAATAATCCTCAAAGAGTTTATTTTTCCTTGGGAATAGCAGGACCATAGCCAATTCATTCGTTCACAGCTGGACCATGCAGAAGAAGAGCAAGTAAGACACAGTAGGGAAGTAAACACAAGAGCGAATGATCAGAGCTAATTTTGGGAAGGCATCTGTGGGCAGAGCTACTCAATGAGCTGAGGATCTGCTCCAGCTTGGACACTGATCAACCTTGCATGAGGTGGTGGGGTTGGACACAGGTTCATGCAGTGGGGCATATCTCAGCCTTTTTTTTGCAGTAAAAAGGAGTAAAAGTGCTTTTTTCTATCATTTTTTTATTCTTTCCCCCACAACCACTGCTCTGTAACCACATTTTTATAGGGGGGCAGCTTTGGGAACTGGAATTTATCCCTCTTGACTGGATGTTCATATTCTAAGTTAAGCACAGTTTTGAGTCTTAATATCAGAGTAGGAGGTGACTTTCTGTGCATTGCTGTAGGCGCTAGGGAGGGTAAATAGCATAAAGGACTTGATCCAGATCATGCCAAAGTTGATGCACATGTTTCTCCAGTGGACCTATTTTGATCAGATTGAGGACTAAGATATGTCTACTAGAGCTGAGCAGACATGAGATGGTTTTCTGTGTTCCTTTAGGGCAAGGACAAGCCAATATGTCTAGTGTCATGTCTTCAGCAGAACATTCCTTGAGATGCACCTAGAGGCACCTCACGTTTTGCTCATGAGGAGCATGCATATAGCGAGCTGGGGAAGCTGCTAGTGGCAGATGCAAGTGCCAGCATGATTCCAAGGCAGCTGTGACTTGCACTTGATTTTTCCCTCATTACACATGATAATGTGGATTCCCAGTCACCATGGAAGAGGTTTACATCCTGAAGCAGACCATATGCTCCTGGAGCCCCTGGAGGTAGCAGTTAAGCAGTGCAGAGCTCTAAATGATGCTCCTACAGCATATTTTCCTGATGACAATTGAAAATGAATTCCTCCAACCCAGATTCAAAATTCTGGGTCAGTTCTGACACTTTTGCATGACATTTGGAAAGCTTTTGCTCTGAATTCCCAAATCATTTGTTTTTATGTCTGTTTGTGTGCTCTCATTGCTATTTGATTTTGTTCACTGAAGAAAAAAAGACCAACAAGCAAATAAGCTTCAGGATGTGCTGAAACCTTTCCTGATTGATGATTTATTTTCTGTTGTAAGGCAGATCATCCACTTCCTGCATGTGTAGCTAAAAAGCTGTTTCCCACACTGTCACTGTTGGGAATGGATGAAGAAACAAGGGGAAAAAATCAGCAAATTCAGGTCATGGTGTAAAAATGCAGCTACTTGCCAAAGTGCTGGAGTTAATCTAGAAGATGTGTTAAAGGTGAACTTTGCCAAACTCAGGAGTCCATCTTTCTATGTATCATACAAGTTTTACTGAAGAGGCTCTTCCATGATGAGTGTAGACCTTAAAGAGGGGAAAATCCTGTAGTTCTTCTATGCTAGGCAACCCTGGGAAGGTCACTAAGGAGTCCCTGGCCATGTGAGGTATCTACACCCTGAGCATTTGACTAATGAAACTGCCTCTTCCATAGATTCTTGCTTCACTTTGAGCCATTCTGCTGTTGTCCTTGAATTTATCAAGCCACCTGTCAGCAGGTGAAAGGCCTTTTCCCTGTAGAACATCTACAGAATCTACAAAAGAAGCAAAAAAAGTATTGGGGGAAACATTGTGTGAAGAAGATGAGCTTAAGAGCTTACAAAGCAGCTGAATTAACTATGGCTTTGCACTGAGATTTGGGAGCCTTCAATTTAGCAGTGAAGGCATTTCATCAGAGCATCATAATCTCCAGTCAGCATGTCTCAGCATGATTTAGAAGCTAAAGTTTTAGAATTCAAAGGAGGCTTGGAGCACTATGGAAAAGCTGCTGGCATTTCAATTCCTGTAACATGTTGTTATTCTCTTCTCAGATGATGCCTTGCATAATGTTCCACGTTGATCTCCAATTCAGATCTAAACTCTTCAAAGTTTAAGGGGTGTTTTTGATCCTGAGATTTGTAGTTCAAGCCCTTTTCTAGTGTCAAGTGAAGAAAACACGTTTAGCAAGCACAAAAATGAGCCTTGATGGAGTATTTCTTTGATGGTGTTGCGATGATGATTATGAACTTACATCTTGTGCACAGGATGTTAAGCACCTCATGGGGCCTGAGTGTGCTTAGACTGTACCATTAATTTCAGGAATGATGCATGATGAATGTTCCTAAGGCCCTCTAGGTTTTGATTTGTGGTGCTTACCTCACCCAGCCGAGAGGCTCCAAAGTGATTCAATGCAATTCAATCGTTAGGAGCTGGCAATACAATTATGATTAATTACAGAGCACACTGAAAGTGCAAATTGAGTTTGCTGCTTTCTTTTTTTAACATATGTTTCTTCTTCGCAGTGTCAGAAGGTGAAGTTATGGTGAATGAGACTTTTTAAACCTCTTTCTTCTTCGTAGAGTCATATAATTGTTTTGGTTGGAAGAGACCTTTAAGATTATCAAGTCCAATCATTAACCCAATAGTGTAGGTCACCACTGAACCATGTCCCTGTTTGACCTGTCTATAGCCATGACACCTAATAATGTCAGATAATGTGGGACTAGCTGCTTAAATTATAGATAGATTGTGTAGGGTGAGTTGCATCTAGCCTTGCAGTGTCTTTCTAAAGTAGACTATGTGCACATGGCTATTCTCTGGGTCTCATGTGTGTCTGGAGAATTTGATAATAGGAAAAAAACCTTCAAGCATTAACCAGAACTTCCATCCTTTTTTCAGTTTTTATTGATGTTTCCCACCAGAGCTAAGAAAGTATTGTTTTAGTTATTGCTCTGTAGTGTTTAAACAAAACAATGCATCATCCTCACTATTTCTTATCTTTCTGTACCAGATGGAAAATGATAAATAAAAAGGCCAGAATGATTTTCTTGGACCCTCTGTATGTCTTCTGTGTTTTGGTGCTTTTGTTGGTGGTGGATATTTGCTGTAGACTCTTGGCATTGCCAGGGCAAAAAGGTAATTGTCCAGTGCTTTATGCTTTGTGTAAGAACATTGTGCTGCTGTGAATTTGTTGCATTCTACAGAGCTGTCTCCAAAGAGCAGCCTTCAGAAAGCAGCTGCAGGATTTAGAAGGGAGAAAAGGCACTGAGTATGTAGAGATAATTGGATGGAGTTTGGGGGCATGAGGTCAGAGCCTTGGGCACAATATTTATACTGCACTGACATCCTCTTACAGAATGGCCCATAACTTTTAGATGTTGTTGTGCTGCAGAATCCATTCGGGGCTGGCCTATGAGATCCCAAAGAGATAGGGCATGAAAGTGCCTCTTTGTGTCTGGCAATTGGATCAGGGAATGCCCAGACCTCCTTCCCTGCACTAGCCAGTTTCTTGCATCAGTGTGATCTGGTGCAATGCAGTATTCTGTGAAAGACATCCATGCTAATCCATACCAACTTCTAGCATGGTCTAGTGTGTGCCCAACAGTGTCAGAAAGACTAATTCAGGTTATAAACCAAGATGATGGCTACATTGCAATAGTTCTGGCTAGGAATGCTAACTTGGATGGGGATTTATCTAAGAATTACTGTGTTTTGCTTTGTAGGCATAATCTCATCTCAGGTCAGGTTGTTTGGGGCTCTGAGCAACCTGGTCTAGTTGCAGATGTCTCTGCTAAGTGCAGGGAGTTTGGGCTAGATGATCTTTGAAGGTGCCTTCTAGCTTAAACTATTCTATGATTTTGCCTGGGAAACAGAGCTCTTACAATTTTATTATTATTGTTGTTTTTATTACTTTATCTCGATGGGATAAAAATGGATTTAGAAATTGCAATCAAAACACCAGCTTCTCCCCCTCTCTGAACACTCCCAAACTGCTGATTTGACAAGGTGTTCATTAAGAGTCCTGGATCTGAAGACTGGGAGCTTGAGCTCTCAGCACACATGATCCATCTCTTCTGTGCTCTGAGCATTATGCTTAATGCAGCCAGAGGAAAAAAATAATCAAGGAACGTACATGGAGGCTTGGGGTTAAGTGGTGAGAGCTGTGGAGTCTGGATGCTCATTTTCACAGTGAGCTGTCACCCTAATGGACATTGATACTAATGATGGAAGAACCCCTATGGTTATATGGTTTGTTCAGAGTTTTTAAATGCTGGGCATTGCCTGGATTTCAGAACTACCTTCCAGGAGCTATGTGTGTGTACATGTCTGAGAGCACTGAAGGCAAGCGTTCCTGCTTAATTTCTAATACTGTTGTTGATGACAATGGAATTTAGTTAACTTATACTGAGAACTGTGTTGGGCAGAAAGGAATGTTATTGCTACATGTAGAGGCTGTGTGTAATCTCTGTTAAGGTAAAGATAAGAAATTTTGGAGGAATAAAAACCACTTTATCCAAGTGAAACACTGTGACCTTTGTAGTGATGGATCATGTTTCCTCCTTATTCACTGTTTAGGTAATCAAGACTAAAATTGGCCCTTTTTTACCACATTAGATGCAGTAGCAAGATCAGAATAATCAGCCTTCATTTGTGCCTACAGATAGAAAAGATAACTGACCCAAGATGTTAATGTCTGGAGGATCTTTTGTATTCCTGACTAAGTTGCCAGGCAGCTGCTCTTCCCAGTTTGTGGTGGTGTCATGGGGTTGTTGCTCTTGTTTGGTACCTAGTCTGGATAGCAACATTTCAGAATTGTGTTCCAGGTGGAATTAATGCAAAATAGAAATAAATAGACTTAGGCATGGTAAATGCTCTGAAAAGTTAAGTGCTTCATCCTTGACTACCATCCTAATAAGGCTGGATGGCTGCAGGTGACTTTTTGTTATCCTGAGGAATGAGGTGAAAGAATTGATTGCATCCCTACAAGACCAAAAGTGGGAAGAGACAAGTTCCCCTCATCTCTTGCCACCTCCCATCTTGCTCTCCCTCCTCCTCTGTTCTCATACTCCCAGGAGAGAGCAGTGCTGTGTCTCACTGGTCCCTGGCTTGTACTTGCACGAAGTCTTTTTACAGCAGTGTGACAGGTGCAAATAGAGCTGATAAATTTGCTGCTGTTCTTTATCTACATAATCTGATTGCAATTGATAGATAATGCCACTGAGATAGAGCTGAGCCACTTCCCATTATCAACACACCTCTCCAGTCTATCCCCTTATTTTTCTTTTTTATTTCAAATAATCCAGTGCAAGTAGAGTATTGACTTTTAACTGAAGGGAAGTAATTAATCAGAGTGCTTATGAGTAGATCATTTACTGCAGGTTGGGTACCTGAGGCACTGTACTCAGTCAAGGCAGGCTGATACAGGTTAATGGCCCATGGGTCACCATGCTGTTGGGATTCATTAGGCAAATTTCTCTTCTGATCATGGGCACTTTAACTTGTAAGCAGAAAGCCAGAGCAGCAGGCTCTCAGGAAGAGTGTGCCTGTTTCCCTCGTGTTGTGTTTGAGGTGAAGACAGCTGAAGATACTGCATGGTGGTAACACTCCTGCCAGTTATTTTCACAGTATCACAGAATGTCAGGGGTTGGAAGGGCCCTAGAAAGATCATCTAGTGCAACCCCCCTGCCAGAGCAGGATCACCTAGACCAGCTCACACAGCAATGTGTCCAGGCAGCTCTGCAATGGCTCCAGACAAGGAGACTCCACAGCCCTCCTGAGCAGCCTGGTCCAGTGCTCTGGCACCTGCACTGGAAAGAAGTTTTTCCTCATGTTAATACTGTGCTAGGCAAAGTGTCTTGTTAGGCTTCCTGAGCTGCAGTGAGTTAATGGAGCGGATTTCTGCAAGATCTTACTCTCTCCTGCTACCTGAAAGGAGGTTGGAGTGAGATGGGGGTAGTTCTCTTCTACTGGGTTAACCATGAGAGCACAAGAGAAAATGGCCTCGAGTTGCACCAGGGGAAGTTTAGATTGGCTGTTAGAAAAAATGCAGCACAGACACAGCCTGAGCTCTTTGCTTAAGGATGCAGGAGCAGGGACAGCACTCCCAGCCCCATCCTATTCCCATGTCTCGTCTGGTTCATCAGGACACAGAGTTCAGCAAGCCAAATGAAACTGTTTGGATTCAGCTGTTTTCTGTCAGAATGCTGCTTGATCAAAATGGAACTATTTTGTGAGAACATACCACTTTTGACAAATTGTTTTGATAGGTGAAGTCTAAACAAGTTGTTTCAGCATTTTATGTTATTTTGATATAAAGACATCTTATTTTGACTCTATCATTTAGACCTTTGTAACATAGCTATAACATTTATATGTTAAGAGTTTGATAATATTGCATCAAATGTGTGACAGCTTTAAAAATAAATTACCAATGTTGTAAGATTTCCACATTTTTGCAATATGTTATTTACCTTTACAAAACCTGCATATCTTAAGTACTTATATATATAATATATACATACATTTTTGAACATTCTGAACTACTTGTGTGGAGGATTTATTTTTTTATGAGATCTTGATATTTTAGTTTATTTCATAATGGAGTGACAAGAATTGCTCAGGTCCTTTCCTGCTATAATTCCTTCTGTTAACTGTTTGTTGTTTGGTTTTTTTTTTCATTCCAGGAAAGAGTTTTATTTTTAATAGTAAGAGTAGTTGCCACATGAGAGTGTTATATCTCTTAGCAGATACATCCCAAAGATTTTATACTATTTTATAAAGCTGTTTAAGATGCTGTTCTTCACCTCTAAGAAAACTGAAACTGTTGTTTAGAGGTTGGTAGGGTCCAGTGGGGATTCTCCAGCAGAGGTGTTGACAGGGTGCTGGTGATTCTGGGTTATTAAAAATAAAACCCAACATGAAAAGTATTTTTTCTATTTTTTTTTTAAGTATGGTCAGAACTGAGCATAATTTGATGTTATTACTTGTGCTTGGCCTGTTACTGATGGCAGGAGCTCAGAAGGGCTGGTAGTCCTGCATTGTCCTCGTGCCTGTAGGCTTGTATGCAATGTACTCACACAGAAGGATGTATGTATTCAATGATACATTATGTATTATTTTCTGTTGGCATGGATTAGTTTGAAGTAATGACATACTACTTGCTCGACAGTCTCTGGTGGCTGGAAGCATGGGAGAAGCTGTGGGTGTTGTGTACCTGGACTTTAGTCACTGCTTCCCACAGCATTCCCCTGGAGAAACTGGCTGGTCATGGCTTGGGTGGGCATAGCCCGAAGAATGGTGCCAAATGGAGTTCAATCCAGTTGGTAGCTGGTCACAAGTGGTGTTCCTCAGGGCTCAGGTTTGGGGCCAGTTCTGTTTAAGATCTTTATCAGTGATCTGGACAAGGAGATGAAGGAAATGAAGGCTGCCCAGGAGGGATGTGGAGTCTCCTTGTCTGGAGACATTGCAGAGCCGCCTGGACACATTCCTGTGTGACTTGGTCTAGGTGATCCTGCTCTGGCAGGGGGGTTGGACTAAATGATCTTTCTAGGGCCCTTCCAACCCCTAACATACTGTGATACTTTGATACACCCTCACTAAGTAAGGTAAGTAAAGAAGAGGGACTTGCACTGTTGGGTTAGTGGTTGGACTTGATCACATGAAAGGTGATTCAATGATTCTTCAGTCCTAGACCACTGTGCCTCTGTTGGTGCTTCTGGTGTTGCTGGGAAGGGCAAAGTATCCATGGAGTATGTAAAGGTGTTTCCAAGGAGTAGCTTGTTTAGGTGCTGTAACCCCATACATAGCATCTGTGCTACTATTTGTTTCTTTTACTGAATTTGGCAGTTCACATTCATGAGTCTTGCTCTTGTCAATCAACTGAGTGGCTTGGGAGGGGAAGTAATAAAAAAGGGGAAAAAAAGAGTAGTGCATATTCGTTCCATTGTCTTCTCAGTCTTTCAGATTTCAAGATTTTTTTCCTGTGCTTTGCAGTGGGAAAAAGAAAAAAAGACAGAAAGGAAAGAAAATGAGAATTTCCATATAAATCCATGACCTGGGAGAAGTGGCTTTAAGAAAAACAGTAACTACCAAGAGACTAGATAAAATCCCAAGAGTGGGTAATTTGATAATAGTATCTCATAGCCACTGAATGGAGTGTCTGTGACTCACTGCTTTCATGGGACTGTAAATGTTCTTTTAATCTCCTATTCCTCTAGAGAGGCAGATAAATCTGAACCTATTATAGACTCTGGCTGAGGCAGGGCACAGAGATTTACAGGATCACAAGGGGGCAGGCAGTTGTGTGTTGGGAATGAAGCTCCTGTCCCGGCTTTCCGGTGTGTGGATAGTGGGATTAGGGGGGATGTGGTGATGCAGGGTCTGTAGCACTCTGGTCTTTTTTGTCTGCTATTTGCATGGCTTTAACGGTCAGCATGCACAGTGCAAGAGGAAAGGGCTGGTTTGCAGTGGGTAATGGGGAAAAAGTTGGTGCAAGGTGAGCGATGCTGATTGGTACTGTGAGCAGCAAGGTCAGAGAGGGGATTGTGCCTCTGCTTTGCTCTGGGGAGACCTCATCTGCAGTACTGGGGCCAGCTCTGGAGTCCTCAGCACAGGAGAGACATGGAGCTGGTGAAGTGGGTCAAGAGGAGGCCACAAAAGTGATCCAAGGACTGGAAGCTCTCTGCTGTGAGGACAGGCTGAGAGAGTTGGGGTTGTTCAGCCTGGAGAAGAGAAGGCTTCATGGAGACCTTCTTGCAGCTTTTCAGTACATAAAGGGACCTAGAAGAAAGATGGGGAGAGACGTTTTAGCAGGACCTATTGTGACAGGACAAGGAGTAATATTTTTAAATTAAAGGGGGGGTGGATTTAGACTACATCAAAGGAAGAAGAGGAAGCAGAGCCTAGGCTCAGCCTTAGCCTGCCCAGCCTGGTGCTGATTCTGGGATTTCTCCAGCACTACAACTGCTCCTCAGGATCTGAGGAAAGGAATGTGGGATCTTTCTTAGGTCTTTCTGTAGCAATCTAGATCCAGATGGATTTTCCTCTCTGTGCAGTTAGCCCTCCGTGAATGCAATCTGGAGCAGAGCTATCAGCTCTGCTGTGGGTACGCCTTGGCTCAGCAACATACAGATCTGGCCTCTGTTTTGGGCTGCTTTGCTCTAAGGCAGGTGGTTCTGTGGCATTTTTATGGCAGGAAGGTGCTTGAAAGCTTTTGGCCTTGGAGCTGCAGAGGTGTGAAAACAACCACCCACACTGGCTCCAAGATGAGCTGAACCTAATCCAAAGGAAAGAGGCACATCTGCGTACACAAGCTTCAGTTCCAAACAGGGCTGTGGTGTTGCCTGCTAAACCTGGATTGAAAAGCAGTTAGGATAGCATGGGCATTTTTGGGAGCATCACTTCACGTGATGGATGGCTTGTGTTTGGGCTGTACTGTGTCTAATCTGGTGCAAGGTCTGACCAATGCTTTTTCCAAGGTGAGAGCATTGCTAATAGCTGTCTCCTCTCTGGATCATCTGGTGCTTAATCATTCAGTTCAGCTCACACAGCTTTTGTATCAGTGAAATCACTAAAATCAGTCTTCTTTTTTCTTTTTTTTTTCTTTTTCTGCTACCATGTCTCTGCTTCTCTTGAATCATTTCCTCTCACTGTGATAAATGTGATGACTGTTGGCTCCCAGGGTCTCAGACCATTGCACAACCTCCTGTTGGTCACTTCTCTGTACAGCAGACCCTGTGCAGGACTATGGGACTGGCACTAAGATGGGTGTATTGCTCGTAGCAATGCTGGGACTCTTGGCCAAGCTCTGTCCTCATAGTGTCAAAGCCTCATGCTCTGGAGGATCAATCAGTGTGGTCTTGGTCAAGCAAGCCATTGCTGCTTAGGACAGAATTTCCAAAATTGCCTCAATGTAACTAGAATATCTCAACTGCTTCTTGGCATTGGGCCTATTTGGAGCCCCATTGTGGAGTGGGTGACAGTCCCTTGCCAAGGTGCCATCTTCACAGATGAGCTGTGCCTGATGAGGGAAGGGTTTTGGTTTGGGGTTTGGTTTTTTTTGGGGAGGCATTAGAAGGGAGACTGACTGACAGACAGTGAGATCTGTGACTCAGGCACCCTTAAGACATCTCAAATTGGGCTTCTGGAAATGGAGGCTCCTGAAATCTGTTGTCAGCGTTGAAAATCCTATTTCCCCCCTTTGCCTCCTGCCAGCTCTGAAAGTTTGAACCGTGTTCTCTTTATCACATTTGTCATTCCTTAGTAATGAAGCTCTGGCATTCCAAATTTGGTTGACAACTTTGTGGGTAGGAGCCAAAAGGAAGTTCAACTCACACCTTTCTCTGACGCACCCAGTGCTGTTCACAGCAAGAGACAGAAGCCTGAGCTGGGGGACTCCAGTCTCAGTCATTACAGAAATTACTATCTTCTCACTGATGCCAAAATTAAGCTTGTTTTCTTTATCCTAGCGTAGGTGGACGGGAACTGATGAGGTGTATGCAACAGGAATGTTGAGAGATAAATTGTCGTGTGTAAACCATTCCTTCTTAGGCTGTTCCTTCACCTTAAATAATATAAAGCTTGTAAATCTATTGGAGATGATGCAAATTCAGTGCTGTAAAAGACTTAGAATGGTTCTAGGCAAATTCAAGTATTATTTTATAGAGCCTCAAGTCCAGCACTTTAAGGTTTGCTGATTTTAAATGCAGTTTTAAAGTCATTCAGATCTATCAGATGAATATATAGTTGAGGTGATGTTGGGATAACTGGCTTTTGGGAAAAGAGCACTACTCAGAAATGAGGTCTTATGTAAGTTCTGCTGGACATGGCTTCTGTCTTTGTCCATGTCCAACTGGATCCCATATAACTTGAATATAGGCCAGAGTCCAAGCGTGCCAAGCACCCATGCATGCCTGGGGCTGTGAGCTATGTCATCTAGTTGCACATGTCCCTGCTGACTGCAGGACTAGATGACCTTTGAAGGTCCCTTCCAACCCAAACCATTCTATGATTTTATTTCTAAAATACACAAGTCCCTTGCAGTCTGCTGTGCTAAGCATTTCCATTTTCTTTCCTGCCCCTCTCCAGCAATCAAAGAGAAATACATGGACTGGACGGAGTTTCTCATACACGATTTGACCGGCGCCAGAACTGCCCCTGCAAACTTACTGGAAGGTGTATGTATCAGATTGCAGTTTCTCTCTGAGCCCATGTCGTGGTGTGTGTGCTGCAGCAGTGTCTGTGCTCCTCACCTGTAGAGCTGTGTGCCTGCAGCAGCTGTGTGCCAGCAAGGGGAGTCTGAGCCAGCTCTGGCCAAAAGTCAGTGGCAGCATTGCCTTGACTCTGCTTCTGACCCACCAATGATGGGGAGTTTGGTTTGCCTTTAAGCTGGAGGATGATGCTTAGAAGGTTAGGTAGACAATGTTGGGTGGTGAAGGAGAGTGTGCAGGGAGTTGGTAGGAAGGAGGATTTTAGTACCCCATTAGATCCACCAAACTGGTGACCTGAGCTTACCATCAGGGACCTCTTTTCCTCTGATCTCTTAACCAAACAGCCCTTGCATGCCCAAAATAATGCACATCCTCAGTCTGCTACATCCTCATTCTTAGACCTCTCCCAGGTGGCCTGTGCAAAAAAACCTAGTGGTGTCCAACACCCATCTCTGGTGTATGCCATCTCCATTCTGCAGGCAGAGGAAAGAGAGAGAGCCCCAGGCAGAAATGCAGAGAGGGAAAGCAGTGCATGGGCTAGGAGCAGCTTCTGACCCTTTTCTGGTGTTTTCTGCTGTGTATGTGCTCAGTTCTGTGATGTGCAATGGATGTAAACCCCTGTTGATGGATTTGCTGTTTGTGAGTGCTGCAGGTTGTTGTTCTGCTGTTAAATCAGTACCTAGTGATACTTCATTTATTTTTTTACATGCTAGTTATGCAAACAAAGAGTTCTTATGTTGTGGTAAATGTGAATATTTCATGTGAGCCAATTATTAATCTTAGCCATTCAGTTCTCAGGGGTAAGTGACAAGCCATTGGCTTAAAATTCAGCACACAAATCAGAGAAGCAATATTTGCTTTTATAGAGCCAGGGATTTATGATGAGTTGAAAGTTAAAGCATTACACCATCGTTTCATGTTAAAGGATGTTTTGTTACTATGAAGCAGTTGTGTGAGAGAGGAAAAAAAAACCATTAAAGTTGATTTCTATTCTATTATTAAATTCTGACGCTGCATTTTACCATGAGGTAACATTTGAAGAGATTATAAAAGGTGCTTGTAGCTTACACTACAGAGGAGTGGCTTATAATGGCAAATATGTTGTTCTGAGAAATATCTATTAAACACAGAGCTGGTTAAAACCATACACGTGATCAGGGGTTAGTTAATTTTAATGACATTTTTTACCAAATTCTCATTTTGTTGACTGGATTATTTTTGAATGAAGAGAGATGTAGTGAAAATCATTTGCATTTCAAAATCGTGAAGGTTTTCAAAATTCAATAGGATAGGGAACTTTTTTGAAAAGAAGGCTTTCTCCTCACCACCCCTAGAAAGAATCATCCTGGGCAGGCTCTAATTTACAGAATTAATATTTTAAAACATACTGTGAAAAGTTTATATTTTTTAATTAAGTAGAAGTGAGGCAAACACACTCAAAAAAATCAAACAAGGCCTTTTTTAAAATTTATTTTACCCATGCTTAGCTTCTCCTTTTGGGACCAATGCTCCCAACTCTTTGGGTGCTTTTTAGTGCCCTGGAATTAAGAAACTGCATAAAAACTGGAACTTGCATTTATTAAAATAAGAAGAAATCTAACCATTACAGTAGTGGAGAAAATCTTGACAATGCAGAGATGCTCACCATACCCCAAAGGTATCATTCTGCAAAGCATCTCATGGTTTATTAATGCCTGCAGTTGGCAGCTTTGCAGGTGTGGAGTTAAGCACGTGTGTAAATGCATGCAAAACTAGGATCACAGAAAATAGGATGGGTAAGCAAATAACCTCAGTCACTGGGATTTCTTGGCTGTGGTGGCTTGACCCTTGACAGGCTTGATCCTGTGTGCCTTGGGCTTTGATGCCAAGACCACTGAAGCTTGTGGGAACACCTGCCATTGGCTTTGGAGTAACTACTACAGACTCGTGCATCTGTGGCTGTGGGCAATCTTGCTTTACAGTAGGAATGAGAAAAAGCCTTTGGTGGGAAAGATCAGCCCAAAGAGGACAATTTTCAGGGTCATGCCTAAAGTAGTTGCCTTTTAGGTAAATGCTAGTGTCCATTCCTCTGACTGGTTCTTTTCAGCAACAGTCAATGAGAATTTGGTTTGAAATCCTGCAATATCACCAGGCTTTGAGTTATTCAGGAGCATCTGAAGTGGATGTGCCTTATGAGCTGTTCCACCTTTTATTATTCTTTTGTTGTTGTTGTTGTTGTTGATGATGATGATGATGTCGGTTGAGAAATTAGCACAACTGTTGTTTTCTGTTTTACTTCTGAATTTGCACTTGGAAGCCATTGGGTAAACTAGAAGAAGAGCAGACTGTTTGCTGATCGCTTGGATGATGGTGTGAAAAACAAAAAAATAATCTTCTGCTGTCATCTGTTTCCTTGAGAAGTCTTCAACTAAAGTTTAAAATAAGGAGTTTTGCTTCTATTCAAACAGCCTCTGCGAGGAAAAAACCCTGTAGACCTCATTACAGTTGATTCCTTAATAGAGCTGCAGGATTCCCAGAATCCCTTTCAGTACTGGATAGTTAGTGTGGTTGAAAATGTTGGAGGAAGATTACGCCTTCGCTATGTGGGATTGGAGGAGACTGAATCCTATGACCAGTGGTTGTTTTACTTGGATTGCAGACTTCGACCAGTCGGTTGGTGTCAAGAGAATAAATACAGAATGGACCCACCTGCAGGTAAAAAGCCTCCTAAAAAAAAGCTTCTTTCCCTCTGTGGCATTTACTGATGTTTGGAGATGACTCGTGCAGCCCATTTCTTCTTCTCCAGCATTCACATTGCTTTGACAGGAGTTTCTAGCCATCATGTAGATGGCATGTGAGAGCCATCAAATTTGGGTTCAGAGTAGGTCAGCTAAACTGTATTCAGTTTGTTTAATAAATTCAGTTTAGCTTAGCTCACTCCTGGAAGGAATTGTTGTCCAATAAAAGCAGTTTTGTGCAGTTTTCAACTAAGAGACAGAGCTGGTCCAAGGATGTGCCTGCTTGCACAGCCCTTTTCAGTAGTGTTTTCATGGTTAGGGTCTCCAGGTCTGCCTCTGTAGGCAGATGATGATGTCGGGCTGTGTTTTTTCTGTGCTGATCCACCTGTGGAACCTGTCACAGATTGAATTTCACCTTGCATGCCTGTTTGAGGTCAGTCTTTCAAGATACAGAGCATCTTGTATAAAGGAGATCAAAAGGATGCAAATGTCCACAGTATTTTGGAGGGAGAGGTCATCTTCTGAAGCCATCCACATCCTGTTAACAGACAGGAATGTGCAAGAGAGTCCTTAGGAAACAGCATCCTGCCTGCCTATGTCTTGGCAGTGTTAGGTTAATGGTTGGACTCGATGATCTTAAAGGTCTTTGCCAACCTAAGTGATTCCATGAGCCCTTTTAACTGAGGCAAAGAGGTCATAGCTTATTTCTTCCCTGAGATGGATATCTGAATCCAAAATAAGCCTTCTTGCTAGTGCAAATTGGCACAGGCTGCTTGACATAGAGCCACTTGATGGTCTTACCTCAACTGTTTACGCAGGGAGTGATGGCCTGGGTTTATGTTGCTTTCTATTTAAAGACCAATTGCAGTCATTTTAATTGCTCCCTCCTTGTTAACCTAAATACAAATTGACACAGTACACTTAGTTCAATTACCTGCAGCCCTTGTCACTGAAATAAAATGCTTTATGCTCTTTTAACTATGCTATATAGGGTCCATAGACTTGGCAGCATGAGGAAACTGCTTCTAATTGAGTGTCCATGTGATATTGCATGCTGGTTATTGAAACCATTAGAGTTGTCTTAATCTCTTGAAGCTTGTTGACACTGGCCAAAGAGGATGCAGCTTGTTTTCACTGATTTGGGGCAAAGATGCCCAAAACACCACTTTCTTCTTCTTTCCTATTCCTCACTGCCATTATGGTAGAAAATGAGGGTCTGTTTTCAGCATCAAGCAGAGTTTTCCAAAACTTAAGACTTTTTGTTAGTTACACAACAGGCTGGCTGCAATTTGGGGGTAAAATCATACTGTATTGAGTATTTCCCTGTTTGGCATAATTTAAACCAAAAAAAAAAAGAAACAAGGTAACTCATTTCCCCCTCCTGTGCTTCAAGCTGCTCAGAGCTACTGCAATTAAAGGAGATCAGGAGCAGCAAGGCTCTAAAATAATGAACAATTAGATAACAAGTGCACTTCTGAATGCTTGTGACCACTGCACATGCTGTAAACACAGACTTGGAATCTATATCCCCACTAATAACCAGACAGTAGAGGAATTAAAAATAACCACTCTGAAAGGTTAACATTTCCCTTTAAGTGTGTTTAAATTCATATGCATATCCTTGATGTTTGCTCTGAAGTAGTGAGGTTTGATATAGTGGAAGTATAAATACATCCACTTCCAGTGAGTGATTCTGCAAATCCTGTTTTGATAAGGTCTTAAATCTGTTGAGATCAGAGCATAAAATTCTCTCCTACTGCCAGTGCTAGGTGAAAACAGTGCTTGCCAATTCTTTTTCTTACACGTATTTTTTATTTCCTCCTTCAGAGCTGTAAGATACAGCAGTAAATCTTTGCTGGCTAGTAAATATATATATGGTTATTAGATGTACAGAATTTAAATGCAAATTGGGCCAAATTGAACTGTGATATTAGTGCAAGGAGCCAAACTGACAAAGGAAAAGCTTCACACTGTTCCCTTCATATCAAGGTTCAAGTTTATTATTTGAGTAAATGTTCATTTCCATTTTAATAATTGTTGCTATCTACTTATCTTGTCTCTTTAAGACCTTGATATGAATGTTCTGCAATAACTTGTTATGTGCAGGATAACAATATGTTTTCTAAGGCAGAAGTAAATCTAATATAATGTTCTTCATCATAGTATTGTACCCTACATTGTTTCCTTTGATGATTCATAGACATTTCACTGCACTGAACCAGAAAGGGCTTGTTACCATAATGATTTAATAATACTAAACCTATTTAAAGAAACTCACTGAAAGCAATGTGAATCTGCACAAAGATGTTGCCTGAAATGATAATGATGGAAATGCATAAGTGTAAGTCTTTGAATTGAAGTGATACTCTGGTTTGATTGTGGGACCAACAAGTGGGGCTGGGTAGAGCTCTGAAATATTCCTTCCCACACCTACCCTCACCCACTACAAAAAAAAACAACCAACAACCCTGCAATAATAACAACAACAAAAAGACTTTCCACTGAGCAGAAGCCTTGGGAAAGATATTTCTGGTTTTGCTCAGATATAACTAGTATTGGCTGAAGACCTGAGGCTCCTCAAACTGGAAAACATCAGGTATTTGGAGAACTCAAAAAGAATCAAAGGATAGTTTTTGTTATTTTCAAGGAATGAGGCAGTACAGTTCTCATTTCTTCAGCAGAAAAGGAATGACATGCATTTTCTGGGTTTTACTCCAGGATATAAACCACAATCTTTCTCAGTGTACCCCTGCTAGTTGCTTTTGTGCTGAATTTATTCACTCTGTACAGCCTGGAATATACATACTGTTCATTTCCCCTGTACTATCCAATTTTATGCCACAGGAACTTAACTCTTGCAGAAATATTTGATCCCCAAACAATCACATTTTGGTTTTGTTGTTTTGTTTTTGTTGTTGTTGTTGTCATCACTTTAGATATCTGTTCTCTGAAGACTATATCTGAGTGGAAATGCGCTCTGGAAAAATCCCTTAATGATGCAGCAAATTTTCCTCTTCCAATGGAAGTGTTCAAGGTAAAAGATACACATTTTTCCTTCACTTACAGAACCTGTGATGAAGAAATATCATGCAGTGTTTAGCAGCTTCTGTTAAACTTTCACAGGAAAGGCTGTTTCTCTAATCCATCACCATGAAAGGTCACGAGTGAGATGTTTATATAAAGTGCAGTTTGCTGTGTGGACTTCCCAATCTGAGAACTGATTTCTTGCAGTCTGTGTTTTCCTAGGGGCTAGGAATGATCAGCACTGATTTCCTCAATATGATTTTTAATGTGGCTTATTCTGTTAGACCTGTGCAAAGGCATCATAACCAATGGGGAAATTGTGAGGCTGTGAATATGAAAGCTGAGATGAGCTGGACAGATTTCTGTGAGCCTTGCACCAAAATTTTCATTTGATCAAATGCCACAAGGCAGAGAAACCTCCTTCAGGGACCTATAGTGGAAGTGGGATATAATTTTGCCCCCCCCCCCTTTTTTTTTTCTTCTTTCTAACTCTGATTTTTAATAGTTAGAGATATGCTTCAGCCCTGAGGCACCAGCTTTAATTTCCCCTTCAAATCTGCACTGCTATTAATCATGATGGCTCCAGATAATCGTGATTTCTAGCTGTGCCTGCTTGGTTTCTAACAGTTACGTCCTTGCTGTACTGTGATGGGCAGCATGGCTGTGGGTGCAGGAAGATGCTCAGGGAGATGGAGTGAAGCACAGAGGTGCCCTGCTGTCTCCAGTGTCACCTCCTGCATCGAGACCTGGTGGACCACAGTGCCCTCTCCACCACCTTTCCTAACTCATCCATCCTGGGGATCCTCTGGGTTCCTTCCCTGCCCTTAAGCAGCATTGCACTGGGACACCTCAAAACACTCATGCAATTGGTGCTGTTCATGTGTAGATGTGGTACTTAGGGACATGGTTTAGGGATGGACTTCAATCATAGAATCATGGAATCATAGACTACCAGGTTGGAAGGGACCTCAAGGATGCCAGACTGATACCCACTTATTTTAATGATTGCATGAGGTTGATCAATTTATTTGTGTGGGCATCACTTTATTCTGTGAACCAACACAGTTTGGTGCCTCTTAATTCAGGAGAAAACTCTAAGACCTTGGCCATGCCTGTGAGCATGTCTTCCTCTAGTAATGACTTAAACATGAGTTAAAGCAAGGTTTTAGGAGGCAGAGAGCTTGGAAGATGATGATCTTTAAGATCACATCCGACCCAAAGCATTCTGTGATTCTACATGAGAGCACACTTGTCTGATCTTCAAAGATAAGACAATATTCATATGTGAGAATTCAAGGAGAATCCTAGATCCCAGCAAAAAGTATCATATCCAAAGGTGTCTTTTAATTTTTTTTTTCACTTTTATTGTATTTTTAATTCTTTTGGCAATCCCAGCACAGAAGTAATGTTTCTACATGGTGCCTGAGGCTCTGTGCTACTGGGACTGTCATGTGTTAGACGAGATATAAAAGATAAGGTTTGACAGCTGGCAAGTGTTAAGGATCTTCTGGAAAGCTGGGAATGTTTATTTTGGCAGACATGGTAAACTGCACACCAAGCAATTACATCCCATATTTTCCACATTTCCCTGCAGAAATCCCTCACTGAGGAGAGCGTGTGTGTGTGTCTGCGGGGTGCTGTGTCTGCGGGGTGCTGTGTCTGCGGGGTGCTGTGTCTGTGTGTGCTTGCTCCACAGACACGAGGGGACCCTCAGGTGAGCACATGCACATCTGGCTGGATTAGGACTTTAAATAACTCTTGTCCTTTGAGCTGTGTGACTCAGGGCAGTGTCACTAGTGCACCATCAGGCTGCTCCCAGGTGGTGGTGCTGGGAGAGCAGATCCAGGTTTGTAGGGTGGAGAAGTGCCTTCTCTTACGGGTCTCGCAGCCCATTGTTGCTGCTGGTGGTGATGCTCTTTGAATTTAGTGGAATAAGGTTAGGTTCTGCCCAAGTTCGTCTGAGCTGTGGATTTGAGCCTGAATTATCAGGGCTCAGAAGTGTGGAAGAGCTGAATTTGCTTGTGGTGGTCTGTGGCAGCAGATCCAAAAATTCCTTGGCAAAAGCATAGCCCTGATCTGCTCTTGGCATCCAAGGAGAGGGCACCAGCCACCAGACCATGCAAGCTTTTTACAAAAATCGGGGGGAAGGCTGCAAACAGGATTTTTTTCATTCCTTCTTTTTTTTGTTCCTGGTGCTATTTTGCACTTGGCCATATGTTGAAAGTGTTTGTAAAATGCTTGAAGATCCTCTGAGAAGGAACGTGACGTTCAGCTGCCAGCAAATGCTGCTATTATAGAGCTACTAAACATAGTGTTTTGCAAACTGCACATCCTGGAGTAAGGTTTTTTTCCTCCACAGAAGCTTTCTGCAACATACTAGCTGTTTTGTCATCCTGATCTTCTCAGAGAATATGTTGGTCCTTAAGGAAAAGTAAATGCAGAAAGGATTTCCAAGGGCTTCTGAGTGGTTTAGGAGCACAAACCCTTCTGAAAGACCACGACCCAAGGAGATGTGTCCTGTGCTGTTTCTGGTGTGCTTTGAGGGTGCTCAACTAAATCCTACCAATGACAACTAAATCCTACCAATGATTTGGGGTGCTCCTCATCTTTCCATAGAAGTTCCATATGGGCATCCTATTCCAAATTCCCTCCAGTTGCTATAAAGTGGATCCTGATGACTAGCTGGGATCGAGCTGTCACCTGCAACCTCTCTAACCCAAACTCTGTTAAGCTGTTTGAAGAGCACAGATGCTTAGGAGGGAGAGGTGTTATCTAAGACAGGTGGCAATTCCTGATTTATTGCCTTTGGTCCTGCTCCTCTTCTCTCCACCCTCTGGTCCTCCTTTCCTAAAATTGTCAGTTTTTTCCAGCTCAAAATTGTTCTCTCAGGCAAAAAAAACAACAACTCTACACTATGCCCAGCCCAGTGTCCCCCTGTTTCCAACTGGAGCTCTTTGGATGTTTCCTTTAATCAGTAATAATATTAATTAAAGATAAGACTAATGACATGGAAGGAATCTGTTGGGACAAATCTCTCCTAAGGAGAGTGATGGAGAGATCACACATCACCCAGGCAATAGATGCCCCTCTGAAATTCAGGATGGAGTTCTACACTCAAAAGTATGAAGACAATCATTAAGCAACATTACTCCCTCCCCCTCTAAAATACAGTTTTTCCATCAGATTGCTTATGGATTTTAATTACAGGAGTAAGATGGACTATTTTTCCAAGACTTTGATTTTATTTTTTTTTAATGTTAAAAAAGGAGGACAATATCTTTCAAAAGTTAATAAACCCTTTTGGTGTTTTAGGGTGTTTTCTTCCATTATTTGCTATTCTGGAGGAGTTTAAATGTAAGATAAAGAAACACAAGGGTTTCTTTCTGCTCAGAGACAATCCTGACCTGGCTATGTGAATAGGCTTGAGATCCAACTGGGTTTTTCTGTCTTCACTCCCCCCTACTAGATGGGCACGTGCTTTTGGCTTCACTTGGAAGCCAAATCCCGACAGACGCAGTCGCCAGCCCCTTCCCGCTCTGATGGCCTGGCTGGCCCTGGCTGCACACGCTGGGCTTTAATAGCTCGTCAGTTTGCAGGCTGCCACATTAGTTACACTCCATCTGTTCTTCCCTATCCCTAGCACTCTACAGCCCTTCTCCCTGACTGCTGTTTGCCTGGCTGGGAGATGTGCGTGGTGTCCTGGTGCCTCTGTTCTTCCCCTGCCTTCTGACCCTCACTCTTGTCTCAGCTCATTAGCCATTTGTATCTATTTGACCCAATGACCAACATGAGGAGTCTACTGCAGAGGTCCTTGCTGCCTTCGCAGCTCTTGGGAGCATGGATGTCTTTGATATCAAAGGTGCCACTCAGGTGAGGGTGGAGTTTAGTGGTGCCTCTGTGGACCAGGGAAAAGTTCTAACCTGACTGCAGCTCCCTCCTGACCGTGGACTGTGCAAGGAAGTGAGTGGAGAGAGAGCAATCCAAGGAGGTAAATGAAGCCAAGCCCCTTCTGAGAGTCTATCTGGCAGCACCGTATGGAAGTTAAGGTTGGAAAAGAAATGCCAGAGACAGTTCAAGGAAAGCAGATGGACTGAGTGGGAACTGAGTCACTCAGCCTTCCTCACGCCTCTGGCTGTATGTTTAGCATGTGTGGTTTTCTTTCTCCATCACGTGCTGGGGTCTCTCAGGTTGGTGAGAGGTTAGCAGAGGAGTCTGATCCAGTTTACTTACTGCATGTAGGCTTGGTGTGCAGGAGTTTGTGCATGATAACCTGAGGTCTTGCCTCCTGCATCCTTGAGCATGGCAGTGTTTTCCTCTGAGAGGGACTAATGTGCACCTACAAGTAGAGTCTGCTCCCATGTAGTGGGTGATATGTGAAAGTCATCCATGTAAATATGGATTATTTTTCTCAGAGAAAACAAAAGCTACTCAAGGAGGTGACCCTACCTGTGTTTTCCTTTCCACCTGTGCCATGGGACTGGTGCATGTGTCATGACCAGGATTTGTTAGTGGAGTGGTATGGCAAGTCCTGAATTCTCTGGGGTGTTAAAACCCCCAAACCAAATGGGTGCATAGCTGTCTTCTCTGACCTCTGCTGCCCACGCTGCCACTGCCCAGGCAACTCAAAGCAGGTGCTGCGTAGGAGGAGATCTCTGCCCTGATGCCATCTGCGGTGGGACGAGCCATACGGAGAAGGTGTGTTTGGCTTTAGACTGGCTACTCTGCAATGTTGCTGTTTCTATGGCAACTTTTTGTTGTTGTTGTTCAACAAGAGGAGCTTGAAAATTCTGTAGGGCTAAATTCAATCCTAGGCAGAAGCATCTGCAGGTTTTTGAGGGGCTCTTCAGTAGGTGCAGTTCAGAGCTGGCTCTCCTGCTAATTACCACAGGGCTAGAGGATCTTTAAAGACTCCTTCCTGGCACCCTTTCCTCTTCTTCATCCCACCCCACACCTCTGCATCTTGGTCTTCCTGTGACTGCACTTATTTACAGTTTGCTCGTGTTGTGTCTTACTGGGGGGTTTGTGTCTCCCTGCAGAGAGTGTATCTTTGGGGGAAATTGCTCCACATTTAGCAAAGGGAGTTGGTGAATGGCAAACAAGACTGATTCATCTGCAAATAATGCAGAGGATTGCATTTGGGAGGGTTTCTTTTTTCTTTTTTTTTTCTTATTTCTCAATTAAAAAATAAATGCCAGATTCCTGTAGAGGCAGTTTTAGCACTGCTATTACTGTGTTTGTGACTGGTTGCCACACATGAGCTTTGTGATTCAAATTAGGCTATTGGAAGCAGCCAGTTGCTTGGAGAATTAAGAGAAAACAATGGGGGAAGTGATTTCTTGGAAAACAAAAGCTGAATCAAATAATATGTTTCCAATCATACTAGATGGGGCCCACTTCTGTGTCTTTTAGTAGGAAGGAGAGATGTGGCTGAAGGCAATAACATTTCATGCTGTTAGAGTTGGTGAGGATTAAAGGAGGCTCAGAGTAATCTTTTATTCAGTGGTCAGTGTTTCTAATCAGTGTCCCAACTTTGCAGCATTCAGACAGTTCTGAATTTGCACAAAGTTGCAGCCATATAATGGCTGTGAATCTGATTATCCTGGACCAAAAGAGTCTTACCTCCTAGGGTATTTCAAAATCAGAGCTCAAATTAGACCCTTTTCCTCTTATCTAGATGTTGTATAAGCTACTGGGTTTAAAATGAGATGACTCCAGTATTGGAGTCAGTATTTATAATGGGCAAAAAACGAGCATTTCACTATCAGAGGGTGATGCTCTTCCCTTGGGTTTGTGGACATAGCTAGAGCAACTGGAATATGATGTGGCTTCCCTGAATGTCATGGTCAAAAGCAGCTTAGCCAGGTTCCTCTGCTCTATCTGCATTACCCAGTGCTCTGTAAAATTACCTGAACTCCACTCTTGTGACATGGATAAAATTGAGCTTATTTACAGTTTAATGACCTTTGTTGAGTAGAAATACTCAGGAGACAGATTTAGCAAGGTATTTAGGTACTAGAAAGGGCAAAGGGCTGTCATGATTTTGAAGTATAACTTTCTGAGTTCAAGACCTAAAGCCAATGGTTAGGGACTTTATTATTAGGACTGCAGCATGTTGCCCACACAGGTACTTCCCTAAAGCCTAACTGCATCCTTAGAAGTCTGAATACTTCTCTAAGTCTCTCTGTGGATCTCTGTTGAAATGACATTTAGGCTCCCAAGTCACTTGACATTTTTGCAGCCTGCAGTGCTAGTGGCTTGTTAGCTCTGAAGGAGGGAAATTTTGTGGCTATCTCAGCACGTGAAGAAGAGAGTTGGGAATTAGGAGTCTGGTTCTCTTCCCAGCACTGTGGCTGACTTGTTCATTGACCTTCAGCAGACATTCCAGCTTTCAGCCCAACTGGTCAAAAATATTCTGCCTGTTGATCTCCAAGTCAAAGAAAATTGAAACTCACTTGGAGAAGTTGCTAAAAAATAATGGCTGGTGACATCCTCCTAGGTGGCTTTGAATGCTGTGAAATAATGGTAAAAGGCTGGATTTCAGCACCCATCATTATTTCAGGCATTTCTTTTGCTGGGCTGTGAAGCTTGGCAGGGCTAGGGGAAAGTCTCAGCCCTCCAATCCTCTTCTTGTAGCTGCATTTATTAAACAAGAACCTTCCCTGTCAATGTGAATAAAGGGAGGAGAGAGCAGTTCATTATCCAGTGTATCACTTTGAGTCTAATACTAATTAAAAGCTTTGCCTTCTCTTCTGTGGAACCTGTTCTTAGAAATTATGTAAATTAATTGGAGTTTTGAAGAGGAGCATATGCCAAATCCTAAATAATTCCCTGCTGGCTGAGGCAACTCCAGCACTGGAACTAGAGAATGGCATCAGGATCCTTTTTTTTTTTCCCCTTTTGTGGCTGCAGAAATCTAAGGCTGCTTTGGGTAGATTTTGATGCTTCTCTTTAGCAAACATAGGAGAGAGATCAAATAGCCAGACCCTGACCATTTGCAGAGAGGTGTGATACAAAGGCTTTTTCTCCATGAAAGCTTTGCCATCTCCAAAATGACATTTAACATTTTCTTTCTGCAGCCCTTCTCCAAACATGCACATTCCTGCTTCAGAGAGGGTTTTTACCCTCAAAAGGGACACGTGCCTGAGATCCCATGAATTCCCCTTGAGAGTTCACTCTTGCTCTTAATTTAATGGAGAAGATATTTACATGCTACACTGCATGAGAAAGGAAATCCTAAGCTATGGAGAAAAGAGGATATGCTTTTGAAGTGAAATAACTTTAAAAGTTATTAACTTCTTTTAACAACCTAATTATTTTTTTTCCCTTTGAAAAAGGCCAAAACAAACAGAAAGAGAAGAACCAAAGGAACAGATTCAAATAAAAAATGAGAAGCAATATGATTTGATATATTTTGGCCTCAATCAACAAATCAAAGTTGATTGAACCAGTTCCATATTTACAGATAAACATGATTAAGTACTTTGGTGGATCTTGGCTTGTGATGGATTGAAGCTGGACAGGAGTATGAATTGAATTGTGGAGCTTTGGATGGGGAGGTGCTGCAGTGTGAGCTTGCTTCCAAATGTATATTTTGCAAAGTTGCCTTCTCTTTCCAAGCTTAATCCTGAGGATTAAGAGACCTTGGGTGTGGATCCTCAGGCAGGAGGATGCAGTCCTCCAGTCCAGATGCTTCTCATCTTTGGAGAGTTGAATTTCAGTGCTGGAGAGGTCTGATGTTTTTTGCAGCCATCATGTTTTCCCAGCTGAATCCTTTTCAGTATTGAAGAAGGCAATTGTTTTGATAACCTGTCTGCCTGATGCATCCCTGGTACTGTGCAACCTCTGTGTGCAAGGAGCCAGATTCTCTGTCCTGGTTCAGACTTCATTCAGTAACCAGTTTCCCCATCAGGATATACTTCTGCTGGGAGACAAAATCCAGTATGATTTTTGTCAACTGCTTTTTGGCTCTGACAGAAAAGGCTCCATGATATTGCAGGTTGGTCAGATGAAAACAATTCATTTAACTGTGGTTGAAGCTTGTAAAAGTCCTTATCTCTTAATGGCACCAGGAATGTAAGATCCCAAAATAGAAGCTGTTAAATCTACAAGTGAAGACAGTTCTTGGGAGGAGAGAGCACAATGACATACAACTTTGGATCAATAGAAAATCATTTTAGAACAAGAGTACAACGTGTAGCAATGAATGTAGATGGAAATGACATTGCTAACCACTTATTAGCTAGCAAAGCTTTCTGCATGCAGTTTGGAGTCATCTGGATATGAGTGTTAAATATAACATCATCTCTTTTTATGCTTCTGTTGGCTAATGCACAGATGGTTTAGCAGTGCTGTAGGACATTTTTATGGAATGAACACAAAATAAGATCATGTTACCCTGGCATTAGGGTGCTAACTTGTACACCTATTAGACAGGGGTCATGAGGAGTGGAGTAATTTGATAGATGTTCAACACTAAACTGGTGGCAAATCAGGGAGCTGAACCTCTGATAGCCACTCTTCACCTCTGCTAGAAGAGGCTCTGCCCAGGAGAGATTTTTCAAGTAGCCATCTCTCAGAGAAGTCCTCATTTTCCTAAGCACAATGTCCTTGTTGACCCAAGGTCAAGTTAGATGCTGCTGCTGAGATGGGTGCACATTGTGATGGGCTTGGTCCTGCTGATCCTCCTCCAGGAGTGAGGCTATCCCTGCTCTTTCTGTGATTGGGTTGGCACAAAAAGAACACAGGACCAGGAGCACCCAGTAAGAGCTGGGGCTCAATTTGATAATCAATGAGGGGATAAAATCCACATCAATACATTTCAAACAGATTTTCAAATGTATCAGCCCTTCTGTGGTGGATAGCACTGGCATTCCATGTGTTCCTTTTCTCCATCTCCTCCCACAGGACCATGCTGATTTACGAAACCACTTCTTCACTGTGGGGATGAAGCTGGAGGCAGTGGATATGAGGGAGCCATTTCATATCTGTCCTGCATCTGTGACCAAGGTGAGCTCCCAGAAAGGAGAGATGAAAGGAGCCTGATTAGGAACCCCTTACTGATTGTCACCACGTTTAGGAAAACTCAAGAGTGGTACCTACTTGGCTGGAGAACACATTAAGAAATAAAATCCATGGATGTTCCTAATTAATGGATTTTTTTTCAGTCCCATGATCATCACCAGCTGACTAGATTCACTTGGATCCAATGGGGGTTAACATGGCCATCTAGAACTTCCATACAAAAAAAAATTAAGGGATCCCTCTTTTATCTTTTTCTCCCCTCCATGCTTATGTATTTTTTGCTGGACATCTGGGAAACCTTCTGAAATAAAACAGCTGAGTAGAGGTGGTAGCTGGAGATTTATTTCATCCACACTCTCAAAGGCAAGAGAGAGGAAGGCTATGGGGTCTGCAGGGTCACTTCCAGTCCCTGCTCAGCTGTGGACACACTGAGTGACCCTGAACCCCAGAATTTTCCCTTGCCTCAGTTTACCCATCTCTAAACAGGCCTTGATCTTTAGTAGAAATGCTTTGATGAAAGTCTATTTTCAGGGTTATTTTCAGTAGTGGTTTGATTCTAGGGCCTGGCTGTTCCAGCTTTCCATGTTACCTAATGTTACAGCAAATTTAACTTCTGCTTGTGTTTTCTTCTTTTTCACCCTTTAGGTTTTTAACAATCATTATTTACAAGTGACCATTGATGACTTGAGACCTGAATCCAGCAAAATCTCAATGCTTTGCCATGCAGATTCCTTAGGGATCTTGCCAATACAGTGGTGCCTTAAAAATGGAGTCAATCTCACACCTCCCAAGGGTTTGTATTCCTTCTTGGTGGTTTGCATGTTTCCTCTGAAGGAAGTTTGCTTGTTATTGTTGCCTTATAAACTGTGATGCTGTTCACTGCAGAGTTTTACTCTCTGAGAGTGACCTTAGTGTTCTCTACAACTACCTGAAAGGAAGATGTAGCAGGTGAGAGTTGGTCTCTTCTCCCATATAGCAAGGGATAGGACAAGAGGAAATGGCCTCAAGTTGCACCAGGGAAGGTTTACGTTGGATATTTGGAGAAATTTTTTCACTGAAAGTGTTGTCAAGCATTGGCCCAGGACAGTGGTGGAGTCACTATCCATGGAGGGGTTTAAGAGACATGTAGACCCCCTGTTCCCCCTGCTGTGCCCTAGCAATATTACTTCCCTTGCAAAATGTCTTGCTTCCCTGGAATTTTCAGGTTGTTGAAGCTGGCTGAGATGTTGACCCTTTGCCAAAAATTGGGAGAAGAAGAAATGCCTCAAAAAAAAAACAACCAACCCCCAAACAAACAAACGTTCAAAACCCAAAAAAACAAACAACAAAAAAAAAAGGAATTAGGAAAAAGAAGCATCCCATTAAGTTTTGCACAGGCAGGTTTGTCTTAATGTTGGAAAAAAAGATGCTGCTGCCAAACCCAGGGAAGTGAAGGGTTATTCCCCACCAGGTTCAGAGTCCTCTCATGCATATCCAAAGTGTCTCTGCAGCAGAGGTGATCTGAAATTCCCAGCAAAGTGCTGGAGCCCTGTGCGTGCAGCTGCATCCATGATTACCCTCTTGCTTTCACTGAAATAAATGCACTGTCTGGATGCTTTAGCTCCCTCCTGCTTCAATCCAGCTGTCATGATAAGGCCTCTCTAAGTGCTCACTGATATTGGCCAGAAAAGTTGTTAAAAATGAAAGTAAACTGAGTGTTTTGGGCTTTTTCCACCCCAAATTCACATGGAGCTTCTCCCAGGCCAGCAAATTAACTGAAGCAGACCATAGGCCAGACATTTTAGGTCATAGCCTAGTAATTTCCAATCCATGCTGGAACAAAGGCTATCTGAGGTGGTGTTTTATGGGTTAAGTGCATGCATTTTTAGAAGTGGCTGTAGCATCTATCAGAGGGATAATTCTCACCTTAACCAGTAAGATCTAAGGGGCAGGTGGGTATCTGGTGGGATGTGTGGTGACTGAGGTATACCTGAGCTCCTGAGAAAGTGTAGGAAGGGTTGGAAAGTACCTTTAGAGGTCATCTAGTCAACCCCCTGCAGTCAGCAGGGACATCTGCAACTAGAGCAGGTTGTTCAGAGCCCCAGACAACCTGACCTGCAATGGTTCCAGGGATGGGACATCTCCCATCTCTCTGGGCAACCTGGGATGGTGTTTCACCATCCTTATTGTGAAAAATTTCTTTCTTAGATGTAGTCTAAATCTCCCTCTTTTAGTTTAAAAACAATCATTCTTTCTCCTATCACAACAGGACACTGATCATTTGTGGTTGACAAAGAGAGTTTCTGATCTTAAAATTAACTGATTTTTTCTAATCAGAAGAGTCTGCCAGCTTGGGTTATTTGGGTTCAGAGTCCTTTATTTATCTGATACCCATTCTCTTGCCTTTTTGCCTATCAGGCCTCTTGTTGAAGCCAAACATACTGTAGCTGAGTCATGAACAGGAGGTACAAACATTTGCTACTACAAATAGAGAACAGTATATTCCTGTACAGTGCCAAAAACGAATACCCATTTACTGCTGCTGTGTAAACATTGAACAAGCACTGTTTGTATTTATTAGAGCTGCATTTATAGACCACTTCCCTTTAGAGTAACAACCATTGTTCCTTTTTATGAACTATTAAGAGGGGCAAAACCGTTTCAGTAGGGTTCCTAGTTGTAAGGCTTGCTAAGGAAATGCCACTTTCAAACCCTCCAGAGCATTTGTATTGTTGTATTGACTTCTGATTAGACTTCTGGGCTCTTCCATGTTGAGAAAGCAAACAGAATGAGGATTTACATGTTTTGAGGTGCAGCAGTTGAATCATGCAAGCAAAGCTTTGAATGTTATTGCTTGGGCTGAACCCTAAAGGTATGTGAATGCCATATGCTAATGGAGGTGTAGGTGCATGGTACCTCCCCATGTGCTAAGGGAGCTAGCTTATATCATGATGCTCCATCAGAAGGCCTTATACCGGTCCAGGCTTGTTTGAAGCCAGTTCCTGAGTGTGCTTCTCATGGAGGCATCCTTGATGGGTTGCTGAAGTGAGTTAAGGCAAATTCTCTAACTGGTCTCCCAGGTTTTGTTCCTACTGAAGTCTACAGCAAAAGATCTTCCCATGGTTTGAGTGATGCAGGGCCGAGACAAAAGGTGGTTGTGCAATGACATCATAGTCCAGTTTTTATACCTTACTGAAACGTTGTCAGTGTGCCTGTGCCATCCCCTCTGCCAAGATTTTGCATAGCTTGCAGTTAAGATTCAAAACCTGTCCCTGAGGAGTTAAAATTGGAGATGAGGGAACGTTCAGTGTGTGGACAGGCTTTTGGGTCCCTGAAGGCAATGTGCTGTGGCAGCTGGGGTGGATCCCAAGTGATTTAATGTAGACTGTGCTGTGGCTGTCCTCTTCTGAGCCCATCTTCTAGAGTCAGTGGAGAGTGAGAGAGACTTTCACACAGGGCACTTCTGCTCCTTCTGCAGGAGGAGAGACAGATCACTTGTAGGTCTGTCTGGTTCTCCATTGACTCTTTAGGGAACGCAGGGTGACAGGCACAGCCATAGGCATCTCTACTGCAAACATCTGTATCCCATCAGATGAATCCCTTTCTGATGGGAAGTGATGTGCACTTCTCCTTCCATTTTCCATTTCATTTTTTTGAAGCTGAAAAGTGACTGGCAAACAAATAACTGCAGAGAAAAAAGGAGATAGAGAAGCAACAGGAAGAAAATACTGAAATTGGTTATTAAAAAACAATACAAGGTTATTTGTTGTGTATGAAAAATGAACATTCTCTATTAGTAATTGCCCTTTCTTTAGTTCTCTGTGCTTGCTTTTTTCTAGCTTTCCAATTACTATGCACTTTCATGCCCCACAGAGACAGACATCTTAGCTCAAGGCTTTATCTCATTGATTTGTTTGTCATGTATCTGATCATTAAGAGTAGAAGTTCATCATATCCCAGATACTTGCATCTTAGCAGGATGCTTAGGACTTCATTTCCAAAGTTTTTACCTCCTTCTTTGAGTCTGGGTGTCTCATGAGTGACTCCACTAAGTATTCCAGTCCTTTCTTGCCTACAAAAAATGTCACAATTATCATTGTCATAAATATTTCATTCCCATCTGATCTTAAGTGTCCCTTTTTGACTATCAAGGAAAAGGGCATTAAGGGATGCTCTGTGAAATGAGGCCAGGCTGAGATGCCAGGCAAGGAGATTGAGGGGAGAATTTGGCCTTTAGAGGACTCCTGATACTTTCCTGTGAGAGTAGTTCTGCAATAATGTTATTAGAGTATTGACAGTATAATCCCAAGGCCTGGATTAGTACTCATTGGTTTCAAGCACTGTAAAAATAATAGAGTAAGAGGCAGACAAAAAAAAAACCCAGACTCCCAAAAAGCAAGTAACCCCCCGACTTTCCATCCCAAGACTTTATTACCTAAATGCCTAGGTAAGAAGAATGGATGAGCAGAGTTCTGTTTTCTGTCTCTGTGATGGGACTGTTTGAGAGGTCCTGGAATCATTACAATTGAGGCAATGCTCATATAAATCACTGTTGCTCCCCTTTCCCCCACTAGAAGCAGAGGCTGAAGGTTACTGAGACTTTAATCTGGGAAATCTGTGTTTGTTTTCCTGCTCTGCTCTAAATTTCTGTGCAGCCTTGGGTAACATGCTTACTGTGATGGGATATAGCTCACATATGCTGAGCTTCTGGAAAATCAGTTATGGAGAGTATATCCATATCATTGAAGAGAGTGGAGAATTTATCTCATGCTTTGAAAGAGAGGATAGGTCAGCTTCTAGCTGTGCTGGTCCTCTCCCTGTCATCTGTTGAGGAACTAGTGATGTCCAGTTCCATAAGCCCATCTTTCAGATAGCTAAAGGAAGGAGTGACTAACCTCACCTGGCAACAAGGGACAGCAGACATATAAACAGGCATCTAGAGAACTTGCCTGCTGATACTGCACAGTTCACCGAGGTGGGACTGGATGCTGAAACACAAATGGTCATGGACTTGGGACCCATTTTGTGCTCTTTCTCTGTAGTGTGAAGTGGTGGCTGATGGCACTGTGTTTTGTCATCCTGCAGGCTACTCTGGCCAGGACTTTGACTGGGCACACTACCAGAAGCAGTGTGGAGCGGAGGCAGCACCGCACCTGTGCTTTAGAAATGTAAGCTCTCTTTTTGCCTCTATGTCACTCCTGATCTCAACTGATTATTAGTAGTAATTCAAGTGCTATTAAAAAATAAACTAGATTAAAAAAAAATTGCATTATACCTTTGGCCCTCTTCACATTTTTGTTTTCTTCAGTTCCCATTTAACTAAACCAAATGTGTTTAAAAGCTAAGATTGAAACTGTGGAGTTCAGAGTGTGAGAAGAGTGGTTAAACCTCCAGGATGCTCTAGTATTTGTGACAGTTCATTTGCTTCCTTGATATAACGACAGTGATATGAGGGTGAGCAGGTTGCCCAGGATTGTGTCCAAGTGGGTTTGGAATCTCTCCAGAGAAGGAGACTCCACAGCCTCTCTGGGCAGCCTGGGCCAGGGCTTTGGCATCCTCACAGCAAAGAATTTTTTCATTATGTTTAGGTGGAACTTAGTGAGTTCCAGTTTGTGGCCATTGCTCCTTGTCCTGTCACTGAGCAGCGCTGAAAAGAGTCTGGCCCCATCCTCTTGCCCCCACCCTTTAGATATTGATAAGTATTGATTAGCATTCTCCAGGCTAAGCAGTCCCAGGGCTCCCAGCCTTTCCTACTCCCAGAGATGCTCCAGTCCCCTCAGTATCTTCCTAGCCTCTGCTGAACTCTCTCCAGTAGTTCCTTGTCTCTCTTCAACTGGGGAGCCCAGTACTGGACATAATACTCCAGCTGTGGCCTCTCTAGGGCAGAGTATAAGGGCAGAAGAACCTCCCTCGACCTGCTGGCTACATTCTTTTCTTTATATCTCAAGTAATGGATCTGTTCTCTCAGCACTGGCAGTCTTGAGAATAGTCTCTGCTCAATATCCTCTGAAGATTAAATCAGGTTTAAGCACTTTTTTTTTCCTAAGGAAACATTCATCAGATGAACATATGTCTGTTATTCTTTCCCTCTCAATTACCCAGTTCTCTGCAGAGAGATGTAATCTCCCTCTTCTCCCCTGTGCAGCCTCCCTGGCAGTTTGCTCCATTTGTTTCGTGGCTGTGAGCAGCTCTTTTAATAGAAGTTGGATTTTCCAGTGCATCTTCCACCCAGTGCAGCCAGACCTGGTGGTGCTGGATGTGGATCTGCTGTAACTGTTTCCCCTGGGGGGATATTTAACAAGGAGAGGCAGTTATCAAATGGATTGACATGACCAAATGCTTAGTAAAATAAACTCCCAGCTAACTGTTTTGCCATTGATTCTGTATAAATTAGCCTCCAGCACCTAACTGCAGTGAAAGGAGCTGGTGTGATGATAAATGATGTTTCCTTGTTAGGCAACAGAAAAAGTGTTTCAACAAACTCACCCTGCTTTTTCTGCAGTCCTGGAAGCTTTTACAGAGTGAGGCTGGTTTTATGAGCTGAGCAAGACTTGTGATAGTCCAAGCAGTCTTTGAGGTACTTTCTTGGAAGGTCTTTTGATGAAAACAAAACCAACAAACAACCAAAAAACACCAGCTCAGAAGTTTTTAGTCTCACAAAGTGACCATTCAGGGTAAAGAGCCTGTGGTGCTAGAGGCTGTACAGCTAGCAGAAGGGTTGAATTGGAGTCTGGCTTCCAGTTGCTGGATGAGATATTGGTGTCATTTTGAGCAAGGTGAGAAATGCTCAAGTGCAGCAGATTGGGAACCTTCTGTAGGGTATCTTGTCACCAGCTAATGTATCACCAGCAAGCATTCAAACACACTTGGAGCTGGTGTGGAGTAACCTCCTCCCAGTCTGTGAGAGTTAGGGTTGGAGTAAACCATGAGATACAGTGCTTCTTGATTTGATGCCATCATTGTTTTTTCCATATGGGTGTCCAAAGCAACACTATGTTGATAACTGGATGTCTTAGTGCTCTTCAGGAAAAAGCAAGCCCTGCTAAATTTCTGCTTCCCAGTGGACAGCCTAATTAAAGTCATGCAGTGCTGTAGTGCCATGCTCCAGTGTTGGTCCTTGACTCTTTCAGACATCCTTCAGCCGTGGCTTTACAAAAAACATGAAGCTGGAGGCAGTGAACCCCAGGAACCCTGCAGAGATATGTGTTGCTTCCATCACCTCAGTTAAAGGACGGTTAATGTGGCTTCGTAGTGAAGGTATGTGCTCTAAAGGCTTCTTGTCTTTGTCTTTCTGTGGTTCACTCAGATGCTCTCTTAATTTTGTCCTTCATCCTCTGCACAATACTGCTTTCTCCAGCCTTTCCTTTTTATACACATTGACCAATAATATTTTACTAAGAAATAGTTTCCCCTGTTCTCTCCACAAGACCTTTCACCCTCCCATCCATGTGGACTCTACCACATGGATGATAGAAACCTCCTCACTGCCATCATGATAGACCTCCATCCTGGGAGCAGATGTTTGTCTCACTTCTGTGGCTGGGATTTCCAATGGGATTTCCCCCTGCAACCTCATTCCTTTCTTCCTTCCTCTTCCTTTCACTACTCTTTTTTTTCTCACTGAGGTCCATAAATCTTCTGCAATATATGCTGCTCCTCACTGTGGCCATCCCATGCTCAAATCCCTCCTCTCTGTGACTGTAGTATTTCCTTAGTTGTCTAAGTTACCTTAGTTTCTAAGTTGTCTCTAATTCAGATTTGAGGAAGCCATCATCCCATGGAGACCACCATTGTACTGAATGTTTCTTCAGGCTGCTGAAAAACTAGCAGAGTATAATAGCATATCAAAACTTCCATTTCTACCTTTTCTTGAAATGAGGTACAGATGAGGCTCATTTTTAATGTGGTTTTTGCTCTTGGGACTTTCTTTCTTAATTCATCTGGGCAAGGACTTCTGCAGTAAGTGTAATTTAGAAGAACACAGGGATTGTTCTTCTTAATGCTTGAAAACCAATGTTATTTGTAAAGTCACTGAGAGCAGAAAGCCATGTTCATTTAAGGTATTGGAGCATGCATCATTGTCACAACATAGTTAATTTTTACCCATCAAGGTAACACATTGTTGTTTGAAGCTACTGGCTTCATCTATAATGAATATAAGAGTTTCAGTTTCCCTCTGAAATTAATAGAAATTGTGTCAGCATCAACTGCAAATGTAATGTGCTGCTTTGCTTTCTTCTGGAGAACCATGAGAACATCAAAGGCACTTCTGATGGCCCATAGTTCTGCTCATCACCAGCCTAAGATCTGTGCTTCTGCCTCTTGGTGAATGCATGAGGCAGATGTGCTCTGCCTTGTGCTGGCAGCCCTGACACAGCCAAAAATCAACATCTTACTGCAACTCTCTCATTTAAAAAATGAAAATTTGTTTGGTTAAACTACCATGAGCTGGAATCAAAGCTTGCTTGAAAGTCAGTTCTCACTAAAGCTGTTGTCAAAATTACATGCATCTGGTGAAGGAGTGTGGCCCATTTTGGCAACTCCCCTTCTTACACGGGCAGGTGCCTTCACTTTTATACACAAATTGTATGGAGTTGGGGAATCTTTCTGTTTTTTTTTCTCTCCTAAGCTGTAATATTTTCAAAGGGACTCAGTGTTCAATACACTTTTGCCCATTGTACTGAATANGCTGAGGAGGAGTGTGGATGGAGCCCTTCCTGGATCTTCGTTCGCGAAGCCTAGCCACGACCGACCGACCGAATAGGAAGTGCTATTTCTTGGGTCTTTGAATCAACTAATCCTCTAAGACCCTGGATAGAGGCAGGGAGAGAGCCACACACTCCCACCTTGCTCCCCCTTCCACATCTCTTTCTTCCTGCCTTTTATTCTTTTTAATTTCTTAAAGGATGCTTTTTACAACTTGCTGTAAAAAAACCCCTATGTGCATCTCCTTGGGTTTTTTGAGTTCTGATATATAGATGCTTTATGCTTCTTTTATATCTCACTGCCAGGAACAGAATGATCTGTAGTAAAAAAGGAAAAGGATGCAAAAGACTGCAAGAATCAAAAAGAAACCTTTGCTGCTGTTGAAATACATGACTACAGTGTGCACAGACACTGGGCATTAAAAAAAAACCCACAAAAACCTGCTTGCAGAGTTGTAAAATAAATGTGGCTTGAACTGTGGCATGTGGATTTTTGGCTCCATTAATACACTATTGTTGCTAACTGATTATTTATATTCTGGTAGCAGCAAGACTCCCCAACTCCCATGGGAGCCCATCGCTGAAGATCTGGGCTCCCACCATTTATCATGGGCATGTCTGAAGCTTTTCATTGTTGCCCTCCTAGTTTCTCTGCCTGACAGCCCAAGCTGCAGCCATCAAGCAGGAGGTGTTGAGCTAGACAGGAGGGAGCATTGCTTCATAAATCACATTTGGTACAGTAGCACAACTCTGTAAACTTCAGGGTGAGTGTTTTAACGAGCAGCGGTTGAGTTCCCCTGTGGTGGAAGAGCAGTGTAGGGCTGAGCTGATGCTGTGCTGTGAGCATCCCTTCACTTGCTGCTGCTACTTTATTACTCATCAGCTGCATTGTTAATTTTTACTGGTTCATTTTAGATTTTTAAAGCTGAAGTGTTTCTGCTGTGAATTTATACAAGCAATAATGTACACTCCCTGCACAGCCTAGGAATTTGAGGAAAACCCTTTTGTGAATCACTTCATCCAGGGAGCTTTTCCATCACTTTTCCTTTGAGAGTTTTCTAGAGTTGCTGCTCTGTTCTGCCCATCCAGTAAGATTCATAGCAGGGGATGGAAGTTTTCCTCATCCTCTTTCCAGTCTCCCTGTTCTCGTCTTTTGGCCACAAAAATGATGTGAGGGCTGGAACACCTCTCCTACAAAGTCAGGCTTGGAGGGAGTTAGGGTTATTCAGATTAGAGAAGAGAAGGCTCCAGGGAGACCTTATTGTGGCCTTTGAGTACTTAAAGGGAGTCTATAAAAAGATGGAGACAGCCTTTTTAGTAAAGCCTGTTGTGACAGGACAAGGGCTGATGTTTCTAAACTGAGAGGGAGAAGATGGAGACTCCCTTTCTACAAGGAGCCATGTGGAGAAGACAAGGGATGATGGGTACGAGTTACCCTGGGGAGATTCCAATTAAAGACAAGAGGACAATCAGCCATTGGAATAATCTCTCCAGGAAAACGTTGGAGTCCTCAACATTGGACACTTGTAAGATTTGACTGGAGAGCTGCTGGGCCATCTTGCCTAGACTGTGCTTTTGCAAAGAAAGGTTGGACCAGATGATCCTTGAGGTCCCTTGCATTCTATGATTCCTTTGGGTGATGTGGTCATGCTGCAGTGAGGAGACTTAGGAGAACTCATGGCACCTCTGGACAGGAGAGTGGCCATTTCCCACCCTTTTAAACAGTGACTCAAGGGCATTGGGACTTAACACACTAGCTAGCTACCATCTACTATCTTGCCAGTAAGACCAAGAAACCAACAAGTTCTACTAACTTGCATGTTTCACCTTACTGGCTTTGGGCTGCTTCACTGCAAATCCTTAGTGTGCTCTTAATGGGGATTTTCTCTGGAACTACATTGGGCTGTAAATGCAACAGCCTTATCATTGCTGTCTCTGCAAAACTGGAGGGGAAACAATGCCTGACGCAGGGAAGCAGATTGATTTTTACATGTTCCATCATATGCTTCCCTTGGTGCATGATGAGTGCTCAAATAGCTCTGAACTTGGTATCCCTGTGTCTGAATTACATTATAAACTTGTGGTTTTAGGTTTACAGATGCCTTCTCCAGAGTACATAGTTGATGTAGAGTCTATGGACATTTTCCCTGTTGGCTGGTGTGAAGCGAATGCTTATAACCTAACTCCACCACACAAAGGTGTTTGTAAGTACATGGAAACCTCCAGCAGCAGAGATGCTGCATCAACAGATTGATCAGGGGCTCTTGTCCTATGTCTATAATCCAGGTTTTGAAACTACCAACCTAACTAGCAGGCTGGTAACCAGGCTGTAATAAATAGTAATAAATCTAATCAGTGAGCAGACTCTGCAGCACTGGAATTATGCCATTTGTGCTTGTCTGTGGGATCAGTCCCTCTCAAAATGGGATTATATGTGCTTGGGAAAGGCTGTTAACATGGTTTGGGATTGCACAGTGTGGATTTTGGTTTTGTGATAGGGTTGCCAGCATGAAACCCAGGTTTTGTTGCCCTGAGCCTGAGCTGAGTGAATTAGGGACACAAGACCTCAAACTGGGGAAAAAAAAACAACCAACCCAAAGCACTATAAAAATATATGGTGGAATGGACATAAAGAGGCCATCCAGGTGCTTCCTCTCCAAATCAGGATCTAAACTGAGAGATATTTGTTGGCCTCCTGTGATGGAGTTTCTGCCCTTTCCCAGGGTATCTACCCCCTTATTTCACTGCCCTTACCAGCTCAGACATTTCCCTAGTGTCTAATTTAAATCTCCTCTTCTGGCACAATTAAGCCTTTAGTTTTTTTGTCCTGCCTTCAGTGCCTATTAAGACCAATTTCTTTTTCATTTGAAGACAGTTCACTAGTGCTCAGTGGCTTGGTGTTGCTCTCCTGTTCCTCACAGAAGAAACCCAACCCCAATCTCCTGCCAGCAGCTGAAAAATTAGCCACACTGTTTGTATTAATTAACATCTGAAAGGCAGATTTTTAAAATGTGTCAACCCTTTTGAAGAGTTAAATATGCTGAAGTTAAAAATCAGGCAGCCAGGGCCTAATTTGGGAGAATACTGCTATGGCAACATTATGCAGCTTTGTCACAATTTATAGCTAGGGATAAATTATGCTGGAGGTAATCATGCTTGTAAAATGTAATCCTATCCATATGTGTTTCTGTATGGAAAAATATTTGTGGGTTTGTTTTATTTTAATTTTTTTGTTCAATCCTGATCCCATAAAACATGATATTAGCATTCCAGAGGAAAGATTAAATGTATTATTACATCTTTAAAGCAGGTTTTAACGATGTAGTGACTTACTTAAAAAACACCAAGCAAAGATGGTGATAGTAATTAAATACCATTTCATTGTGTTAGAAGTCATTTTATAGTCAGTGCATTTATGCAGCTTTTTATGCATTATGGGTATACTTTATAGGATAGAAGAGTACAAAATTGTTGTTTTTCTTCCTTGCTTCATTTCTACAGTGCGAAGGAAAAGACGAATTGCAGTTGTGCAACCAGAAAAGCAGTAAGTGTTTGTTGCTTAAGGTCAGATTTTCAGAGAGATGCATCAGGTCTTCCAGGGGAGATGATACACAGCAGCTAACTACTGCCCAGACACTGCAGCAGAACCAAGAAAGAAATTCTTTTAAATCTAAAATGTTTGTGAGCACATTAGATAGTCTTTGTAACGGAATATTTTTTTACTGGTTAGGACTGTGTGGCCAGTGTCTGATGGTCAGTAAGGGATGCTTAGGGAAAATGGATTGTACCAGGAGGGAATTTCCCTATCTAATGCTTGCAGTTTCTAGAAGCTAGAATTTAAAGGACTGAAGTGTGAATATTTGCAGCCTGAAGGCCTAAAGTTCACATACCAGAGTATATTTTTGGAGGAGGGATGGATCTGGCTCTTTCTCCTGCAATATACTGGCTCAGGACTATGATAAACCATGTGGAAGTGGGGTTGTATTTGGGGTATCTCCATTCCTTGGTCCAGGCAGGTGCTGGTGTATCTCTTGGTCCAGCCTGAAGGGTGGTTCTACCCCTTTTGCCCCATCTGACACTATTAAACACACTGAATTTCTGTTGAACAGGTTACCATCCACAGTGCCTGTTGAGAAAATACCTCATGACCTCTGCCCAGTTCCTCAGCCAGACACAACAGGTAAAGCTGCTTGGCACCAGCAAGATCCTTACTTCCAGGACCTGTTGATGACTATGTTGAGGGAGGTGACCCTAAAAAGGGAGTGTGTCATATACAGGTGGGAAGATGGGACCACATCCTCAGAGACTGTGAGGTGGAGAAGGAAGAAGGAAGGGCCTTTGATTTATTGTACAAAAGTGCTACACACACATCCATGCTGCTTTCTTCTTGCAGGCACCATCAATGGGAGATACTGCTGCCCCCAGCTCTACATCAACCACCGCTGCTTCTCAGGTCCATATCTAAACAAAGGCAGAATAGCAGAGCTACCTCAGTCTGTGGGGCCTGGCAAGTGTGTGCTGGTCCTCAAAGAGGTATGGTTCAGCTGTCTTCTGGGGGGAAGGATTTCAGGGGAAAGTATGGGTTATGAGTTACTTGGCCTAGAATTTGAAAAGAACGCACCTAAAATTGTCGTGGAGCTCTGTAGTGGATTCCATTAGTCAATGTGGGAAGACAGGCTAGGTATATGCATTGTAGGTTTGGATAGGAGAGGTGATTATCACCTACATCCACTGCTTTATACATAACACTGCTGATTGTCTCTCCTGGCTGAAGGCTGGGCCATGAAGAGAGGCCAGGAATCCAGCTGTTTGTGCAGGTGGGACACTTGGATCTCAAAGAAGCAAGTCAAAAATAGCCTTCAGCAGAAAACAGGATAAAGTGGTTGCAGAGCAAAAGTTGACAGCTGCCAAATTTGAAAGCAAGTCCATAGCAGCTTGCTGCTGGGGAGCATTAGCAATCTGCTGCTACTTGAAAAACAGGCAATGAAAAAGCAACATGGGGGAAACATGAGGCATGCACAGTCAATACTTATGCTAATGTTTCTGCCTCCTTTCCTTCTGAAATTTGGATTTTGAAAGCATAAGCAGTGCAAAGCTTCTCCCAGATCCTCCCCTGGTACCTTAGGGCTTTGCTGCATAGAATAACTCCAGCTTCTCCAAAAATCCTCAAGAATGGGACCAGTTACCAACTGTGGAAACCAGCCTGAGTTTCCTACAGACAACCTGTTTACTCTTGCTCTGCCTTCTTATGGAATTGCTTGCTGAAGGAACAAATAGCAGCATCAATGAGACATGGGCATCTGACTTTTGGAGACATGAATGACTTCCCAAGGAGCAGGACAATGGCAGTAGCTCAGTGTTATTTTGCAGATCAATTCAAGCTCATTCTGGCCGTGGTCCTCATTGTGGAAAGGGTGAAGAGAAGACATTCAGGGTGTTGCTGTAGGAGAGAGAGACCTGGTTCCTATCTGCTGCTGCTGAGATGAGAGTGGTGCCAGCACCTTAGAGAGCCGTGGGCAGAGGGGAGGATAAGGGTACCCAGCATGTGGAGGAGGCAAGAATTGGCAAAGGAAACATCCCTGCATTGAGATAAAGATCTGTAGCAGTTGCCAGAGCACCCAGAAGGACTGCAGAGCAGAGTGGTGAGAACAGTGCAGGAGGTATCTCCTCCAGCTCAAGACTGCAGCCACAAGTTTTTGCACAGCTGAAGAGCTCTAGGAGTTCCCATTGCTCTGAACCCAGTCTCGGTGCTGAGCTTGGTGCCTTTGTCTTGCTTTACACCCACTGATGGTGTGGTCCCAAGAATGCAAATGCATTGTAATTAACTCTCTCTCACTACACAGGAAAATTGCAGGCCACTGTAAATTATGCAGCAGCATAACTTGTCTGAAATAGATAAATTATACATGGGCTTTACTTTGGCAACACACCGGGGAGGGTGGGGAAGAAAACTGCAAACAACAGCTACGAAGGAAGAGCAGAGTCAGTAGCAGTCTGGGGAGAGCTTTTTAAATCCCTCTGGTCTCCAGCCATAACTCACTGCCTTTAGAGACACTCTAGTTGAAAATGGTCTCCAGCCAGTTCACAATGGGCTGCAGTCTCCGTGGTGGTGATGCTGTGTTTGGCACCGATGGAAAATCCAAACTGAAAACAGCTCAACAACCAACTCCTGCATCGTTCCCCTACCCTCAGGAGGGTTGGAACTAGTTGATCTTTTAAGATCCTTTCCAACCCAAACCATTCAATGATTCTATTCCTGGCCTAGATTGCCTAGAGTAAGAATAGAGCAGATGTCCTCTCCTTACTAGCACCAGGTGATGGGAGACATTGCTCCTGGCTAGGTGCTGAGGGAGTAGCTCCCCATCCTCTGCCTCCTTCCAACATTCAACCGTGAGAGTTGTATCCAAAAATGTAGCACAGCTGTAGTTCAAGACGTTCCTCAGTCCTCTTTTCCCCCAAGGTTTTGTCCTTTGTTACCTCCTTCTTTGATGCAATGAAGCATCATCCTGGATCCAAGCTCCAAACAAACTGGTGCTACTCACCTGGACACTAATAGTGAGATAGCTATGGATCAGTACTGCTTGCTTCTGGGGTAAATAAGGTTAGGCTGAATAAGGTTAGTTTAAATAAAGTTATGACCCTTGTAGTGTGGAGTAGGAGCATCTCCCTCTGTTTGAGTAATATGGGCTGTTCTTACCTGGGCTGTCAAGAGAGAAGCAGCACAGATAGGTTTGCATTTGTGTAGCACCTCTCTTTCAATAGAACAGATGTTTCAGGCAAGTCCTGGCTTGTTACTGCACTTCCCTGACTTCAACCCAATTGCTTTCTCCCAGTGTTGGATTCAGAGATTGTGAGCTCTGCAGGGAGGAAAGTGCTAAGGTGCCTTTCAGAGTGGCAGCCCCTCAGCAAGATTTCCCAGCAAAATCTTGAGAGCAATTGCAACTAGTTTTGTAGTATGATCAAAAATACTGATTTTATTTCTGTGTGTGTTTTTGTGTGTGCATCCTTGCATCCAGCAAAGCCTTAGGTGAGTGTCAAGTAACTCTTGTGCTGGCTGGTGCCAGAATTTTTGAAGCCTTGCTGTTCATTATTCCTGGTGCCAGCACAAGTTTCTGCTGGGAGCCATGGTTTATTGTGACTTCTTTCACCCCAAGAGGCAAGTGAGGTGGCAATGCTTGTTGTTTAACATCAGTTGCAGAGCTCATCTCCTTCCTGAGATACTTGGTTGGAAAAGAGGTTGAAACTTGGAGCCAAATGCATCATCAAGCATTGTCATCCAGCAACTGCATCTGGGCTGGAAATTAGTGACTGTATAGCAGCTAAGATATGGAACAAAGGCTAACTTTTAAGTTGAATGAAAACAAACAAATTGTCAGCTTTAGATTTAGTTCTTGGGTCAAAATACCTAAAAAAGATACTACTTCTGAACAGTTCTTCCATCTATGCCAACAACTTACCATGGCAACAGTGTAAAACAAAATGAGGTGTCTTTTTGGAGACTTCAGATGATTTATAACTCACCATGTCTTAGGGAAATATGCTGTAAAGATTAATTAGCCTCATTGCTTACTGCTTTTCCTATTTTTAAGACACTTTGCTCTTTCTCTATTTAAAAAGAAAATGGACTTAAAGATAATGTGGATTTCCAGCTGATGGAAGCAGGAGAAATCAGCCAGCACTTGTGAAGGAAAGCTATTGCAGTCTGCAACTAGATTTTGGGGTTTTTTTTCAGCACAGCATGACTTCTTAGGAGAAATCTGCATAATTAAGTCATTGTGCATAGAAAATTAAGTAGCTTGTACTGAGCCTTAGGTGTATGATTGAGCTGGATTGAGAGTGTTATCATTAATGATCAGATGTGATGTTGGCATGGCAGAAACCTCTATAGTCTGGAAAGAGAGAAACTGAAAAAGGCTTCACTAATATCCTCCTCTAGACTACTCTGTGAACTTCAGCTCATCTCTGGTAGTTCCTTCAGCTTAGGATCTGGACATCCTTGCATCTATAGCACTTAATCCTGTGCAGCTTTGGACCTAACTAGGCATCTGTAAGCTGCTGCTGCCTGTGCAGCACCTGGGATCATATTCAGAGTGATCAAGGAGTACTTTCAAACCCAGCAGTGTTGTTGGTTTTGTGTCTCAACAGGTTCTCAGCATGGTGATCAATGCAGCTTACAAGCCAGGGAGTGTTTTACGAGAACTGCAGCTAGTGGAGGACCCTCAGTGGAATTTCCAAGAGGAAACACTTAAAGCAAAGTAAGTCTTCAGTGTGGGCTTTTGTTTGGGAGGCTTCAGAAATGGAACTGATTGGGGAGGAAAAAAACAGGAGATAACAAAAGATGGTTTTTTTTTTCCTACTGTGAAAGTTTTACTTTTCTAATTATGGTTTTGCTTCATTGAATTATTTGACTCATGCTATAGCAACTTAAGAAATGAAATATTCACCTGAATGGTTCATTTCTATTGTCATTCTCCAAGCAGCCATCCAGATTTTGATGAAAAATGCCACATTTATTCAGTGAAGGTCCTGAGTTTTATGATAAGCTGTTCCTATAAGCTTGGCTATTATCGAATTAACTCAATTCCTGGCTTTCTAAATGTAGGATTATTACTGCTTTTAATGTAAAGCCTGTCATTGTAATGCAGAAAAACCTGGTGAGAACAAATGGCACACACACAAAAAAGTAGTAGGGACACATTTTAAGTATAAGAGTGATTTGGACAAAATACTAACAGATGTGAAATTCAGGTCAAGACTTGAGACCTTTCTAGACTAGATGCTTCAATTCTCAATCTAAACAACACTTAAGATAACTATTTATCTAGACAATACTCCTTTTCCCTTTCCAACTTTAAAATTTACCCACTTATGCCTTCTTTATGTGATGGACAATACACTTAGGATGTATTTCAACAACCATTGTATCTCTAAAAGAGGGTAGTTTCACCTAGGCTCTCTCCAGAGTCTCTCCAAAGAGCAGTTCTTCCCACTTCAAGGTGTATGTCAACAAATAGTTCTCTGAAGATAGCTCTCTCCATTCTCTGACTTGGTCACCTTGACTTTTTGAGTACTAAAGTTAAATTGCAGGTGAATCTCACCCCTTGTACTGAACTCTCTTCCTCCTTTTCAAATAAAAGCAATTTTCTCTTGGTTGTTTGAAGTGATTGGCTGTCAAATATGGCACTATTGATTGCTATTGTATTTGATCTTTGGCCATGTAGATATTGCAGAATGTTCATACGTGCTCTGGTTGAGGGAGAGAATTGAGAATCTTTTATTCTACGTGCTTGGAAACTGCTTTTCTAAAGGAGGATTGCAAATAGAAATGAAAAGCTACTAGAAAATCCTATTTTTAATTTGCTGCTTTCACCCACGTGGAACGTCAAGTTCTGTGATTTTCAAATGAAAGGTTGTGGATGGAAATCTAAAAGTCATCCCTGTGCATGCAAATTTTCATTAAAACAAGTTATCCTCCATGACCTGGTTTTCACTGATTCCAGGCTTCAACAGCTAGTGCTAGTCCTAGGCTGGCTACCCTAGCACTGCCTCTTTTTTTTCCTTCCTGAGTTTGCTAGAGTTGCTATATCAAGAAACATACCAGGGTCTTCATTGTGTTTAGTTGTGCAGGAACAGACAAGAAAACATCCCCATGATATCAGATACTTTGGGAGGTGCAAACAGCACCTGACACCTAACATCAGGGATGACAGTCAGTTGTGCTCCAGAATCTTAGAGAGAGACCTGGAATGAGCAAAGGGCTGTCTGCACTGACTTCCAGCTACACCAGCTCTGCATGGTGTCTTGCTGCTAATGATGACAGCTCTACAGCCAGCTGGAGTGTCTGTGCTGTAATGTGACATGTTGTGTCACCACCTTCCTTCTGATGTACACTGACAACTCCTTGCATCTTGACAGTGGTGTTGTTTGTTTGCAGTGATGGCTGTGGTAGGGGAAAGGAAAGGGGAGGGGGGAGGATGGGGAAGAGAAGGCTGGGTTTGGGTTTTTTGTTGTTGTTTTTTGTTTGGTTGGGGTTTTTTTGGTTTGGGTTGTTGGTTTGTGGTTGTTTTTTTTCTCACTGCCCCAAATGCCAAAAGGTGCAGTGCTAGGAATGCATTATCTCAGTCCTAGGGCATCTTGTTTATTCTGCTGTCGTGGTTGACCAGCATAAAATCAATTACACTAGAGCCTTGCAAAGAAGGGAAACAATTTAGGTTGTCCAAAGAGACGTCTGCAATGTGTGATGGCAGTCCCTTCCCATCAGCAACTCTGAAAATAGCCAAACCTGATTTATTGGTGATGATGAGTTAGAAATGTCAGGCCTGATCCTCAGAGTTCCCATCAGGGCCAGCTGAAGCTGTAGGCATTCAACCCATAATAGTTGTGATTCTTTAAGTTCAGTGCCTACATCTATTTTTGCTTCCCAATTCTACATAAAATGCTTGAGGGACTTTATGCTTTTTAAGGGTTTTCATTTCTAAGGGCTGTGAGAGAAGCTGTTTGGACTTTACCCATTTTTTGCAGGACTTTGAACATAAACATTACTAATGTTTGGAGAGAGTTATCTCTTGGGTCTTTTATGAAACCCAGTTAATCAAAATAGGAAAGGTGAATATTCCTGGACTCCTTTATGAAATGAGAGCTGCCCAAATCCAGGAGCTGAACTCTAGGAAATTTTTACCCCCATTGCAGACACCATTGCTTATTTATGAGGCTGCATTTCAAAGGAAGTCTTTTCACTGTGGATCACAGAATCTTAAAGGTTGGAAGAGACCTCTAAGGTCATCAAGTCCAACCATCAACCTATCAATCACCCCCATGTCACTAAACCATGTCCTTAAGTACTTCAGAAGACTGCCTTTCACTTGTGAGGGATGATGCTGAGATGTTTGAAGTCGTCTTTGTCTCAGCATTTTCTAGCCAGGCCTCCCAGGTCCCTATTTGAGGGAAAGAAGTGTTAGCCACAGTGAATGGAAAAGAAGGTAGAGCACTATAAGCACATTGCTGACCTCAGGATTATGTCTAGTCTATCAGAACTGTGGGCTGTATGCTTATGATGAGACTTTCTGAAAATGAGGATAGTCTCCACGTTCCTGCTGTTTGAAGTGCCTTCAGCACAAGGCTTTTCACATCATCACTGGAGCACTGAGAAGACATTTTGTTCTCATGAGCCTCTGGTCTATTTTAGCACCAAAGGAAGCTTGAACAAGAATGATAGTGCCAGCAAAGTGGTATTTGCTTAATAATGTTGCTCAGGGATCAGCAAAGATCCTGAGTATATTTGTCATGGAAATCGTTTCAGCCATAAGGGTTTCACCAGCTTTTGGCATGCGAGGCCAGAGAAGAAGTGAAAGGAAAGGAAGATTTCTTTAGCTTTAGCTGAAAAATCTTTTTTAAAAGAGCAGCTATTCCTAAGAAAACTGAAAATGTTATGCTTGGCACAGCTGTTTTGCAAGTCTCCAGTGCTACTATGCTATGCATGCAGGTTACTCACTGCTTACAAGTGGTTGGAAAGATAGGAGTCCTAATATGAAAACAACAATACAAGTATCAGTAGTTGGTAATTTTTTGAATGATGCTAATGGAAAAGGGTTTTCTGATGATATCCCAGGGAGCTATTTCCACATGGCTGTCCTGGAACAGGTCAGGTTGTTCATGTGAAAAATCTTTAGTGTGTGTGGAACATGGAAAATATTAGTAGAACCTGGTTTATAGTTGAAAGAAGACCTGCCAAGGCCAAAGTCATGTGAAAAATATTCCTGTGGCCAGTGCTAACACCTTGGGCTCTTGAGACTGATTGCTGCAGTCCTGTTGATCTTTATTTTGCCTTTCATTCTGTTAATTATTGCATGTGTTGCATTCAAAACAGACTGTGAAATCAGTCAGTTGGTCATTCCTAGTTTCATCTTTTTCTTTCACTGGGCACTTTAGTACAATGAATCCTTTTTGGGCAGCCAAACACAATAGAAAGCCCAAAGTTAGAAGTCAGCCATCCTTGAATAATACCCATCAGGCAGCTTCCTTTAGCTTATAAGAAAGAAGATCAAGAGGCAATTTGATTACAGTGCTTTTGCAGGGGAACAAAACCAGATGCAATCTTTTCATCTTAGCAGTGAAAGTCAGAACAAGGACAAATAAATGTAAGTTAAATCTGGACATATCCAGACATAAAATGAGGCAGAGGCTCATGAGGTATAGGTACAGGTGCTCCCAGTGCTAGGATACTTCCAGTGTGGAGACCCTTGAGGGGAGGCTGGTGCTTTTCTGGAAGTGATGCTTTAGTCCAGGTAAAGTTATTGGTGAAGGTAATATAATGAAATTCTGCAGCCTGTCACAGGAGTTAGACTTACTGATCTAATGATCTAAGCTGTCATTAAACTTAATGACTCCTGGAGAAGTAATAAGGGCAGGAATCTTTCAAACCCATGGGAATGAAATATAATATGTTTATAAGCAGATAGATTTAAGTGCCTCTGGAATTTGTTCCTTTGGTATTAGTTATTGCCAAACTCCCTTTATCCAGCCTGCCTGGGCAGCTGTTTCATAGGGAAGCTGGGAACTGTGCTGTGCACCTGAAAGGAACACTTTTTCCATTTTACATCATTGTCCATGTCTGTTGGGGTGCATGAACTTAGCTAATTAAGTCATTCATTCATAAATTCACTCATTCTTCCTTCAAGTGAATGAATCCAGGATTGTCTCCATGACCTGGGCTCCTTGGTTGAGCACCAAATAGAGTATCAGAGCCTGGTGCCTTGCAGAAATGCTCATGCAGGTTATGGAAGAGTTTTGTGTTGAGGTGACAGTTTGGGTAATGTCTTTTGCGACATGATAGGACAAGAGGAAATGGCCTCAAGTTGCACCAAGGGAGGTTTAGATTGGATATTGGGAAAAATTTCTTCACTGAAAAGGTTGTTAGGCATTGGCCCAGGCTGCTCAGGGAGGTGGTGGACTCACCAGCCCTGGAGGGGTTAAAAAAAGTTATGGATGTTGTACTTAGTGACATGGTTTAGTGGTATGGTGGTGATAGGTTGATGGTTGGACTTGATGGTCTTGGAGATCTTTTCTAACGTTAATGTTAGAATGATTCTATGAGGATGGTTGGACTGGGCTATTCTCAGAGCCAACTTTCCTTTGGCTACCCCTTTATAACACTTTATGGATCACAATTTCAAACCTTTCTCCATACCCCAGTGTTTCCAGAAAGAGATTTTGGGAGGGAGAGCAGCAAAAGGTGGCTTCTTGGTTGCTGTGTGCAACTGAGTAAAACCTTCAGAGAGGGAAAAGGGACCAGACACATGCTGTGTATTTTAATTCTCCAGCCACACCTCCTTTATTTCACCTTCTCTTCCATATCTATCAGCAGCTGATTCCCTGCTAGGGAACTGTGGGTATTAATACTCTCACAAATGCTTTGTCTCATTTTTCCTGATGACTGTATCTTTGTCTTTCATTGCCTCCCACCCAGTAATCTTTCTTTCACTCTCTCTCCCTCTGTTTCTTTTGTGTGTGTTACTTTTCTCTCCTCTAAGCACATTTATAAAGCCTTAGCACCAGGCACTCGTGTGAATTGTCTTGTGTGGTGTATTCCTCAGGATGTGGAAGAGATGTTTTAAAAACCTTATCTTAGCTTGCTGCTGCTGTTTAATAAATTATGGGGATAATTGTTGTTTTTTTTCAGAGCTCACATCTACAATGTATTACAGCAGGGATGTAACTATAGCTTTCTTAGCCATTCATTGTTCAGAAACACTTCATATAGAACACCGAAATAAATGTTTTAGTAGCACTTGGATAGCAAATTAAAGACAAGCATTTCATTCCAGATTTCTGCTCTGAGCATTGCCTGTAGGAATCAGTTTTTAAGGCCTGTTGCTGCAGGGGCTCCTGATTAGTTCCTTGGGGTTTGGATTGCCCACATCTCATGGTGGTGAAGTCATCTGGTCCTTGTATGGCAGACAGATCCTTCTACAGTGTGTGAATCCCAGTGACCACAGTTGGCACAATCAACCCAGGGGCTTCTTGTGAGCTGGAATGTGATATGAGAGCTGCCTCAAGAAAGGTGGCAATAGAAAAAAACAAAGATATGTTGACAGCTTATAGAGACAGTCTCCAGTGCAGCCCAAACACAGGGTGGTAATCAGAAAGCTCTGCAGGGTGTCTAAGCTTCTCATCAAAGGTCAATATATAAAGAGAGACTACATCTCACTCCCAAAACCTTTGCATCAGTTCATAGTATGGGCTTGCTGTCCTGTATATGCCTATTGTGAAGCTCTTGCTGTATCTACAGATGCATCCAGTCTACACATGCATTCCTTCCTGGATCATGCCCAGACCTCTGATTCATTTCACCCTGCCTTTATTCCTCAAGTCCCTCTGAAATGGAGTCATGCAACCAAGGAGACCTATTCTACCTGTCTTCCCAAGAGAAACACTCTCCCAAAAGGCATTAGGGAAGGTGTCTCCCTAACAGAGGGGTGTCTGCTCTGCAGCATCACTTGGTTGGTGACATGAGGTCTTGTACTCTTCTCTAGGTACAGAGGGAAGACATACAGAGCCACTGTTAAGATTGTGCGGACTTCCGATCAGGTAGCAGATTTCTGCAGAAGAGTCTGTGCAAAGTTGGAGTGCTGCCCCAACTTGTTCAGCCCAGTGCTGGTGGCTGAAGTCTGCCCAGAAAACTGCTCCATACATACTAAAACCAAGTACAGTGAGTATTGGCCAAACTGCTTCTTTTTGCTAGCTGGGAATCAGAGCAGTGGGAGACTGTGCATGATCTCATGATGAACAACAGGAGTTGTGTAATACATTAATACTGAGTATTAATACTGATGCTGTACAGGGCATCAGAAAGCATCTAACACAAGGACCTAATGTAAGGACAGGGGACTCTCACATCCTTAATTTCAGCTTGGGCCAGGAAATAGTCAAAGGTGATAAAAACCTTTTCCTTCACGCATGGAACAAACACACGTAGTTCAAGCTACTTAGTCCTCTGACTTCTCTGCTGAAAACATTACCAAATGGAAGTGTGTCTGAGACTGTGGACTCGTGCAGAAGTGCATTGGATCCAATCTGAAACATCACCAACATGTGTATGTAAAGGAGCTGTAATGCTCTGTGCTAGTCCAAGATATCTTATATTTACACTGGATATTGTTTCCAAATCAATCTATTTAAAAGTTCCTAGAGTGCCATACTGAATCAGTAGCAAGAAGCAAGCCAAAAGTTTCTTTCTCTTGGTGGTTAAAGTTTCTAATGGGTGTTTTACTTCATTTTTTTCCAGCTTATTATTATGGGAAGAGGAAAAAAATCATTAAGCCACCACTTGGGGACAATAACAGCATGAAAAGTGGACACGTCAAGCCAGCCAGACGCAGAAAAAGGCGGAAATCCATCTTTGTGCAGAAGAAAAGGAGGTCATCAGCTGTTGATTTGAATCCTGCAGGCTCTGCAGAGGTGTGTGTTGCTCTGGGAGAACATCAGTACAAGCCCCTTGGTGCTATTTTGTCCCCTCGCCTGCATTTTCTATTTGAGGGACTTCTCAGCAAACCTCAACACTTCTATTTTCCATTTTGAATCCCTCCTTGCTATTATGTTCTTCTAAGCTCAGGCTAGTTTTGTTGGGACACTTTGGAGACCTTTACCCTTTCTATTCTAGAGTTAACATTCTACCTTCCTAATGCTCACTAGCTAACATGATGTCTAATATTTATCTTTGTTTTATTTTCCATTACAAACCTTTAGGCAGATGAGCCTGTTAGAGGCTTTGTACAGCATAGAGTCATTATGGAATAATGAAATAATTTGTAATATTTTTGGTTCACAAGATCAAACAATAGAAGTTTTAGAAGCTTTAGAATACAAGCAAATGATTGTTTCCCAAAGGATGATATTCTTTACTGGGAGGATAGTGAGGCACTGGAACAGGTTGCCCAGAGAGGTCATGGATGCCTCATTCCTGGAAGTGTTTAAGGCCAAGTTGGATGGGGCTTTGAGCAACTTGGTCTAGTAGGAGGTGTCCTTGCCTATGGCAGGGGGTTGGAAATATATGATCTTTAAGTTCTCTTCCAACCCAAACCATTCTATGGTATTTGAGGTCTAAATCTTTCTAGTATGCTGTGTGATGTGATAGCTCCAGCAATGATTCATGTCCAAATTCAACCTGGAGCAGACTTAATTCTGTGTGGACCATTTCAAGGTAGTTTTCCCATGGTACTAATGACAAAGTTCATGTGTGGCTTCCTTTCCTCAGCTGAGTGCCAGTGATTGCTGCTTTGTGTAACATGAAATAAAACTGATTTACCTAAATTCCCTCTGCTACAACTGGAGGGGAATATTTTAGTCAGCTTTCAGTTGATTGCTTGCATCTTCATGACTTGATCCTCATTTAAGTGTAGTTCTGCTTCATTTCCTTATATTATACCTGCTTCAAAGGAATTTAAACTCGTGTTAAGCTTAAATCAACCATTAGACAAGTTTTTCAGGCTCTCAGCAAATACAACCAACTTTGTCTAAAATTGCTTTTTCACATAAGAGCTAAGCATATGGCTTGGATGCATGCTCACACTTTGATCAGAGCTAAGCTCTCAAAGACACTTGGGCCAGTTATGTATATGTAGAGTTCCAAAAACACAGTTTTCATCAGTTGGTGTGTTCTTGTAAGCTCTGGGTGATAGGACAAGAATCTAGTCTAACATCCTTTAAATGGAAATTTGTGCATCACCCTCAGCAGTTAGGTGTTGGGCTGAAAGCCCAAATGTGGGTGAAATCCTCTGTCCTGGATTTTACAGAAATATCAGCTAAGAAATTAGGTACAATTATACTCTTGTACACCTAGATGGTTTTAAAAGGCACCAGAAATTCCTTCCTTTCACAACCAGTAACATCCCTGGCAATTTGAAGCGAGGTGAAAGTTTAAATTCCAGCCTATTTCTGATTTTTATTCTATATCAAGCAACTTGAATTTCATTTTTATCCTTTTAGCATTGTCTGTTTCCTCTTCTCATGCACAAAGCTTGAGTTGCAAGCCCAGCAGAAGGATGTTTCATACTAGATGAGTTATTGCTGTTGACCTTTTGTTAAAAAAAGGATTTGTCCACCCTGTATTTTTTTTCCTCTACATTTTGTAACAAATCTAAATCGAGGGCTAATCAGCTTAGCCCTATAAAGAAAATGAGATAATTCACTTAAAATAAATGGCTCCCTAGACCAGCATGGACATGGAGTGTGCAGTTTGACCTAGTGCCTTTCAATTTCCTTCTGTCTTCATCTCCAAGCTCGTATGTTGTCTCTCTGATGGTCTTTGTGCAGGAGAGTGAAGATGATGAGCCAGATGCGATGGAGGATGAGACAGGAAGCGAGGAGACCAGCTCTGAGCTCCGAGATGACCAGACAGATACCTCTTCTGCTGAGGTGCCCTCTGCCAGGCCCCGGAGAGCAGTCACCTTGAGGAGCAGCACTGAGTCAGACAGACCTCCTCCCATGGAGAGAGCTCGACGGAGCCGGAGACCACAGCCCCACTCCTATGGCGAGGCAGAGAAGGGCACACAAGTCAAGGAGGTGAGCATGTCCCACTGTTGCTCTCAATTAATAACAGTAACCTTCCTAAATTAACCTTCAGTGCCAAGCCTTCCTCATCTGAGGAGGACATCCCTGCCCTGCTTCTCCACACAAGGTGGTTTCCTTTATGAGAGCTTTTTTGGGTTTTTTGTAGGAGATTAAGCAAGAAGAGGAAGAGAAGCTCATCCTGGACAGTAATCCGTTGGAGTGGACCGTGACCGATGTCGTGAGGTTTATTAAGCTGACTGATTGTGCACCTCTTGCCAAAATATTTCAGGAGCAGGTAGCGGTCTTCGTGTAGCTCCTCTTCTGTTTGTGTCTCTGATGCTTATTCACAAAGCAAAAAAAAAGAGCAGCATATAACATCTTGCTAGTGGGGTCCCAGGCTTTGGCAAAGAGATTGTGATCAGAATTTAGATCCACTCAGGCCAAGCTATAGCACAAATTTTAGCAAGGCATGGAAACCTTAGAAACTTGAGTCAAAGAGGTTGATTGTTGGACGTGATGATCTTAAAGATCTGTTCCAACCTTAATGATTCTGTATGAATAACTCTGTTTGAGTACAGCAGCTTTGACTGGGAGAAGCTGAAGTGTGAGCCTAGAGCAATGCTGAAACACCCCATAGCAAGGATGCTGTAGTGGCCGTGTCACAGTGGGCTCCAACCCTTTGTTAATCAGCCTGGAGTAATGCCAGGGCTTGAAAGCCAACCCTGTCTCTCCTTTGCCTAAGAGTTTTATAGGGACTTTAATCAAACACATATGACCAAAGCTTTTTCCTTGTGATTTGCAAGGAGGCTCAGCTGCAATGGGCCATACAGTGGGCTTCTAAAAAAGGCATGAGATGTCCCAGAGAAAGGAGATGGGCAGCATCAAAGCAGGAGCAAAGGCTCGAGGGCAAAACCACCTTTAATTTTGGGGGCAAATTTCCCTTCTTGCTTCTGTGGTCCTGCTTATGCTTTCTGCCATCTGGAGTCCACAAAGAAAACCATTTCCCCTGTCTTTTTATTCCCCAGGACATCGATGGCCAAGCCCTTCTGTTGCTGACACTGCCCACAGTGCAAGAATGCATGGAGCTGAAGCTTGGTCCAGCCATCAAACTGTGTCACCAGATTGAGCGAGTAAAAGTTGCTTTCTATGCACAATATGCCAACTGACTGCACTTCTCCATTTCTTTCTGTTCTCCTTCTTCTTCCCTCTCTTTTTTAACATTTCAACTTGTTGAAGGGTTTGGGTTTTATTCTCTCGTATGCCTTTTTTTTTTAACAAAAACATGTGGAATTGGAAGCACTGGAAATTAATCTGTAGGGAAGAAAAAACATAACCAAAACAAGAGAAAGCCAGCAACAACTTGAACTAATCTTTCTGTAAAGCACATCAGAAGACCGCTGGCATCTCTCCTCATGAGCCTCACCAAGCCCCCACCTGTTACACAGTGGTGCAAGGTCAGCAGAGATTCTATGGTTCATTGTTTGTGACAACAAAGCTGCTGATGGCAGAAGCATTCCCCAGGAGAAGGGTCAGCCATTCCCAGATGATGATGGTTTGTCTAAGGCCAATTTCTGGATGTGAATATTTCTTTTAGCCATCTCTGACACACTTCTTTCATATTGAAATGCAAGTGATCATCTGGAGCATTCCCTGGGCTTTACTGCAAATCTGATTGTAGTGATCAATGGACTTTTTTTTTCTCCTGCCTCTCCAGCCTTGAGTAAGTGTTACACCACTCTCAGTTATTCCTGAGTGCTTTAGGAAGGAGGACTCAACCCACAGTCTCTGTATGGTATCAGATAAAGCTGTAGTGAACTGACAGGGATGCAGCAAGACCTAGTGTGAGAGATGCTTGCTGTGCACAACCAACTGAATGTCTGTAACTCAGAAGAGGTTGGCAACATCACAAGGATGTCAAATTCTCTCAAATGCAAGAACCAAGCTGGGACCAAGTCTGGATTTTGCTCTAACTTTAAGGTACAAATGAATCACTCTCTCAAAAAGTGAACTGGATGGTTCATGCTGAGCTTTAGCCTGATTTCAGGGGAAACCACTGACTTCTACAGATTGCTGTTCTCAAACCATCAACAGACCCCTGTTCCCTGACCTCAGAGAACTCAGCTTGGTACCTGGCCACAGCTTTGCTACAATGGTGTGATACCAAAGCCCACTCAGTGAAGACCTCTTCAAAAAGAAATGTCATTTCTAGCCCCAAATCTGAAGCCAGTGCCTATGGCCAGATAACCTCCACCTCAAGCAAGCTTGGATCAGGTAATCCTGTTGACCACCATGTGCTCAGAAGCACCTACTGACTCACACCATGCTATAGCTGCTGCTTTCTCCTTTATCAAGTTCCTCCTTAGGTTCTTTGGCTTAAAGGGAGAAAGCCTCAGAAATAAATATGCTGGACTCCATTTGAATCTGCCCTAGAACATGTGTTAGGGCAGAAGTATTGACTCCTTTGGCCATGCATCACTGGGGAATTTCTAGTCTGTCTTTCAGTGAGTTTCCTGATTTGCCACTGAGGAGTATCATGGGTGCAACTGCTGCAGGCTTGGCCAGATCCTGCCAGATCCTGCCAACTCCTGACACTTCAGCAAAAAGTTCCTTACATGGGAGATCAGCAGGAGTGGATCTGTTCTCAGCTGTTGTCTCATTCTGAAGGTCTTGTTCCAATTTTAATCAACTGAAGGGAAAATCAGTCACCTTTGCATCAAATGGTTTTCTTTTGTTTCTCAGAAATCCTGGAATAAGATTCTGTAGTGGTGCAGACATTCAGAAACTGGCTTTTAGACTGAATTTCCTACTGGCAGTAGCAGTGGACCATGGCCATACAACTGGTTTGATAACTATTTTGGATCCCTCTTGGGGTCCCCTAAAAACATTGCTCCTTTGTTCATCTCTGAAGATAAAGAGAACTGTGTCCAGCCAAATGAGAGCATAGCTGAGAAAAACAGGGAGAGTTCTTCTCCCAGCTCCTCTTGTTTCAGCCCAGTCCTTCCAATGACTGGTTCAACATCTGTCAGCAGGAGATAGCTCTCAAAAGACTGCTGTCAGGAGAACTGGAGTATGAGGGCATCTCAAGGAAGGGAAGCAGAATGGCTTTTTGCTGAACAGCATCCCAGCACTGATCCTTTACTTACCACCTCCACCTTCTTTTGAGCATCCTTCACTTCTCTGAAGTCCTTGGAGTTTCTGGCCACTGAGATTTGTCAGAGACATTTAACACTTCCTGGGACATGTTGCAAAAATGTCATTTTTGTTTTCCTCCATCAACCTTGTCACTGTAGATATTCCTATGGCAGCTAACTACTTGTGGAGGCATGGCTGGGGAGCTGACAGCCCCAGACTCTCAGAGCAACCAGTTCTGATGTTGGCTAAGCAAGGGATGGGTGAAGCATTGAGCCCAGCACATGGGAGTCTTTACTGGTAGTTCAGGGAAGTTAAATCATATTTAAAACTCACCTATTAAACAGCAACAAAAAAGAGGTTTAATTTTATCTCGCGTCGCCAGCTCTTATTTCCTCAGGTTTCTTTCTCCTCACCATTTGTCTTTCAATTTATTGTTCTTCAGTGTCATCTCATTTATCACTCTCCTCCTTTGGAGGAGATGATAAGCTGAAATCTTTATCCTCAAATTACCTTGGGTTGCTTATGCTTTATTATTTCCTTTAGTCTGTGGGTTGGGAAGTAAAAGAGGATTGAGTTAGTGTTGTCTGTTGCATGATTGCCTTCCAGAGAAGCTGGAGCTTCCTCCTGTCATGGATGCTCCTCTCCCACCTTGAAAAAAAAAATGGTCTCTGGTTTCAGAGCTCTCTTTCCCTTTCCAGCTCAAAAGCACAGCTTCCATCCACACTCACATTTTTTTTCTTAGTGGCAGGATGACCAAACCCTGTTTTTTTTCTACCTCTCAGAGGCATGACAGCCTCTCAGCTTGGAGGATTTCAGGGTCTCCAGCTCCACCATGTTAACTACATGCAATAGCCATTGAGAGCTTGGTCCTGCAGGATGCAGAAAACCTCCTAGAGATGCTGTGTGCTCTCAGGAGCCACTGAAATCAGGGCAGGTGGTTACACACCCAGTCCTTAGTGAAGCATCTAGTAGATGCATGTCCTAGCTGAGAGGGCCTGACCCAGCCTGTCAGTGGTCTTTCAGTGTCTGCCAGGATTTACAAAGCTTCTCAGTAAGTTAGACACCTAAAACCCATTCATATTTCACTCTGAGTAAACAACTAATTTGCCTTAAACTGGAGAGTCACCATTCCTTGGCTATAACCTTCAACCTTTTGCAAGTCCCCAGTCATGTGGTGTGGAGCAAACAGCATCTCAGCTCTCTGAAGGCAAAGTAGACACTGTTGGGCTGCCATAATCAACACGTGGTCACCTGAAAAGCCTACCTTGGTCATTTCAGGGCACAAAATTGAATTTGGCAGAGCTGCAGAGACATCTTCATGTTTTAGAAGCTCAGTACCATCTGGGCACTAGACATACTTTTTGCTTTTCTGGTGCAATGTGTCTGGAAAATGATGAACTCAGCCTGTTCCTCCCATTTCCAAATTCAAGTGCCAAAAGAGAAGAACATGCTGCAACTGAGCACCGTTAAAGCCAGCTTTATTACATGGGGTTATATATATATATATATAGTCTCAAGGGCTCCGTTTTGGTGCTATGTCACACTGTATTTTCCATTGCTTGGGATTACAAAGCTGATTCCCTGCTCCAGGAAATATTTTCTGTAATCAGCAGCAATCTTAAGCATTAAGATTTTAACATTTTAAAATATTAAAACACCACTTCATCCTTCTAGTCATGTGAGTTTTGTGGAAGTTTTAGGTAATATATTTATGTAAAAATAATCTTTCTAAAGGTGGGTGCATGTATACTTTCCCCTCAGTAATACTCTTCATCACATCAACTGACCCAGCACTAAGGGAGCCTGTTACTCAGGATTTGATCCAGAAGTAACTGAGGTTAGTGGATGTGTGGGCTGTGGAATAAGGGCTGCACCAGGTTTTCTTTTTCACTTAGAAGTCAAAAAGTGTGCAGTTAATTTAAACCTCTCCTTCTCCTAGCAGGCAGAAATCCAGCTGAAATCTGCCAGACTTAACAAGAGAGGGCTTATGGCCTTAGGTGCTCTTGAACTCCCAATAACAGAGCAGAAGCATTTAATATTCTCCTTTATTCTTTGGTACAGTACTCCATCAAGAAGTGCAAATACTCTTGATGGCTGCATTTAGAATATGAGCCAAACAAAGATGAGACTTTTCCAGCCCAATAGGCCTCGAAATGTCAGCCATCCTGCAGAAGAAGAGGGAGTTTTTTTGCCATGGTTTGGTGCTATGCACTGGAATTCTCTTGCAGAAAACGACATGTGAACTGCACAAAACCAACATGGGTCATAGTTCTAAACACTCATGGCTTTTCTCTGCTTTTAGTCTTTCATGTTAATTCTTACTTTGAAAAAGGTCTCATCTCCCTGATTAAAAACTCCAGCCCCTCTAATAGTCCAGGGCATAGCATACCAGCAAAATACATTTCTAGCCATCATCACTCTAGAGTTGAGCACAAGGGCAGAGACAAAGAGATCTTACCTCAGCACCTTGTTGAAGGAATCATCTGTGCATTCTGAAGGGCAGATGTTCCCCACAGCTCACTGTGAAGGGACAGATGTTTCCAGTGATGTTATTGCTGGATAGGTCATACAGCGCAAGTAGCCTAATGCAGCAGGTCAGTTGCTGTGTGGCTACTTATCCACAGGTTTTTCCTTGTCCTGATGACTACCAAGGATGTGGGAGAGCAAAGGGAATATTTCAGAGAAGGAGAGAGCTTGGAGCTCTGGGCTCGAGATATCTTTGTGGAGAAGGACATCTCACAACAGGAAAGCACAGCTATGGTCCATGGGCATCATCCCTGAAGGCTTCTCTGAGTCTTTTGCACAGCCAAGATGTTTTGAGTTCTGACAGGGGCCAGGTGAGAAGAAGGAAAGAAGCTGGAAATAATAGACTCAGAGCTACAATGCTGAAAGATGCATATTTGTTTTCCCAGTGGAGATACAGAGATTTGGCTCAGGTGGCACTAGGCTCCTTGGCTGGATAATAAGGAAAAAGAAAAACCATCAGTCTTTCTTCATTGTAACCAGCTCGTGTGTTTTGTAGTTTTGGGGGCTGAAGAACCTCCTCTTGCACCTTTCAGACCTCCATAGGAAATGTCAAGGGCTAAAACTTGAGCTCTCTCCCATTAACAAAGTTGACATTGCCCTGAGTTCAGGTTGTGGGTTTACAAAACACTCTGCTCTGTGTTATCATGTGACAGGATGAAAATGATCATTCCCAAAGTCACCCCACCTGCTTATTGAACTTCCAGTCTCTCTGGAGAGATACTTCTAAATATATACATTAAATTTCCCAATCCCTCTTCCACCAAACCTGGTCAGGATGTGCTGACACATGCAGTTATTCCAGCAACCTTCACCTTCAGGGACCTGCCTGCTAGAATACACTCACCTGGGGAATGGTCTCATGACATTTCCATGTACACAGGCAGGGATGTCACGTACAGCCAGGAATTTGCTCCAGGATGGTCCAACAGAGGTGGAAGTCTCAAGTGCAGGCTTTGGAGTGAGTTGAGTCTTCTCATGTACCATGGTAGGACAAGGCAAGCACTTAAACTTCCCTGTTTCTCACGGAACAACAGAAATGAGCTCCCCAGCCAGCAGATATGGTCCATTTGTGATGATGCACATTGGAAACCTTGGAATTGTTTTTACATTCCAATTTGTACTGAAGATTTGATTCAGACTTTGTGTATATGATCCCTTTGGTGTGTTACAAATATATCTGTGTGTATATATCTATGTGTATATATGTGTGTGTATATGTATGTGTATATATATATATACATATCAATCAATGCTGGTGTTTTTACTTTTTAAAGTTCACAGGGCAAAGGGCATGTTGTGAGTTTGCTGTAAGATTCTATTCTGTATATATGTTTCCATGTAAATAAGTGAAAATCTATATTCAGAGTTATATTTTAATTTTTATTCCAAATGAAATAAATCCCCTTTTTACTCGAAACAATTGTAAGCCACATTGTTAATAAAGTAACAATCAATCATCTCTTTCTCCAGGGTAAACTATTTTTGTTTGGCTGGGCAGGGAGGGTTGTGCTTTGATGGAACTGGTTCATCCCTGAGGAGGTAAGGTGAGAAAGTCATCTGCTTGGATTCACTGCTCATTCCAGTTTATCTCCATCTTGAGTGTCCTCATGCATCCTGTGGGACAGACCAGTCTGGATTTATCCCTTGTGGTGCTACACACTTACAGAGGCATCTCTGGAGGCTCCCTTTTAGTCGCTAGAGTGAAGCACCTGCAGTAAGTTTTAGGTTGGCCAAATCAAATCACCCTAGGGAACTGCCTCTCTTCAGTGACTTTGGAGGACATCTAGAAAAGGTGAACTCTTCATTTGAGTTAATACAAAGGCAGAGTGAGCCTGAGCCTGAGCCAGCAGCCAGTCTACATGGATAGACATAGGTAGACATTGGCTGTGGTTGCATCCCTTAGAGCATAATGGACATGACTTCCAGGCAGTGCAGGTTCCTGTCCAAGTGCATCTATGTGCTCTGCATGCTCCACACTTCAGCCCTGATGAATGAGCCCAAGCTACCTGGACCACAGTTTTGCCCTCACTGAACCTACAGGCTGCCTTCTGTGTTATTCATTATGACACTTAACCACAGCCTATGCTTTCTGACATCACAGGCCAAGATTTTGAAGACGCATCCATTTTTAGTGTTGCAGTTCTTCCATGCACAATTCTTTTGGGAAAGCTTTCTACATACCTGGTTTGTGGACACAATCATATAAGCAGCAGTATGAACACCAACATGTAGTCAACTACCTCATAAAACAAAGAACACAAAGGTGGGTTTTTCAGGTCTTTGAGGACACACCATCTTTTCTGCCTGATCAAAAAAATAGGTAATTACATTACATTTCCAGGGTTTTTAGACAGACTTTCAAGACAAATAATTACTGTTTTTAATAACCATACTGTTGCTGTTACTTTTGTTGGCATTGTTATTGCCTTTTTAATGTCAAGTTTCATGCCTTTCAATGAAATTTAGTGCTTTTCAAATCCCCCTACTGCTACAATATTTACTTAAGACTGATGCACCTCTTGCTATAGTGTCTGTACTCAGTTACCAGAGGTTGATTTTATAACTGCATCTCAGCCAAAGCTGTAAGTTACACTGTCTTCTCTAATAAGTCATAGAATCTTAAACCAGGAGAAAAACAGTGCTGCAGGATACCTCAAGTTGTCAGCTTGATTGTTTCCCCCCTACAAGGCAGGACCAATTAGACAAATCTTACTCCTCTTTGGCATTTATTTAACCTGACCTTCGGATGAGTGTCAAAATAAGACCTCCAGCAACAAGCAATTCCTCAGCAGCTCTACAGCACATTAAAAGAAAAGAAAAGAAAAAAAAAAGTGATGGCATTTGGGTGATGAAATGTTATATTCCTCAACAAAACACACTGAGCTGATGTTGCCATTGAATGGCAACAAAAGCTCAGTGTGACTCATAAGAGGACAGTTGGGATGGTGCCTTGTTTGTGGCATTTCTGAGTGAAATCTGAACTTCATAAGAGGACACTGTGGCTGTGAGCAGGCAGGGCAGGAAGGAACTGGTCCAGATTCAAGCATTTGTTGATGATGAGGTGGATGGAGGGAGAAGTTGTGCCCACACATCTCAAAGAAGGTCCTCACCAAGAGGTATAGATGTAGCGATGACAGCAGCTTGAGATGCATCTAATGGTCCATGTCTAGTGAAGACAGTCTTTCCTTTGACTTTAAAGTAGCTGGGAGCCAGGATGCCTTATGGGATAGGCAGTAGGACAGGAAGGAGAGATGGTGGAAAGTGGAGGATAGAAATCTAACTGCAGCTTGATGCACCCAGCGTTAGGGGATATTGTTTCCTGCCTTCATTCCTCTGAAACTCGAGATGATATTTTCAGTAACATGTTTCAAGGTTTTATTTCTCTTCTGGGAAAGGAGTTGCTTTGAGGGGGATTTCTTTCTTCTTTGGAATTTTTTCCCGCCTTTTTAATTCCTTCAATAAGAAATAGCATTTCTGTTTCCATTTACAGTTGTGAAGCTGCGTTACATATATATATATATGTGTGTGTGTGTATTTCTGTGTGTAAAAATCTCCAGTCCATTGTGAAACACAGACCAGGATATCAAGTCTTTCTGTCTCCTTAGATCGTTTTTTTATCTGATATTGAATTAAGTAAAGGGCTTAATGTTCAAAGTGGTGTTTAGGGAGTTACTCACACAAATTCTCTTATTGCTGTTAATGGGATTTGTGCAGATTGCTTTGAAGATGAATCCCTTAATGCAGAATGGGAAAAGACAGTCTAAATTATAACTTATTTCAAACAAATCTATCTTTAATTTTTATACTCCTACAGCATTAGAGATGTGAGGCAAAGAAGCATTGGCTGCATTTTTTCATGTGTTAGTATTATTGACAGGCATGTGAAGACAAGTTTGGTTCAGATGATCCAGTGGACACTTTGCTGCATTTTGAGAAGTGGAAAGGGACTTTAAAGTCTGAAATAATGATGAAATTTGGTGACGTTTCAGAGAAGACAAAGTTGCAAAGAAATGGGCATAAGACATTTCCTAGACACCATCTTACACTGCAGACTCAATACTGAGGGAAATCTTAGCCTGCAAAGTGGAGGTGTCAGCCTGCAGCTCAGTAGTACCTCCCTTAGCTCTTGCACCAAGTGATGACCACTTTGGATGTAAGATGTGGCTAGGAGCAGAAAAAAGCAGATAAAGGGAAACCTGGCTAATGGAAGAAGGCTGGAGGAGCCAGAAGCATGAATTTTCTTGAGAAATCTCATCCCTTCTGAATCCAGAGAAAAGTAAGATCAGGCTTGTCCTATATGAGCCAAGAACAGGGAAGTCTGTACCAACCAAGCAACCTGTGGGCAGAGGCTTGCAACCACTAAGCTCAGAGTAGGGCAGCACGACGAGAGGTGTTAGTTAATTTTCAGGGGCCTGTGTGAGAGCATCTTACCTAACTCCAGCCAAGGCTAGAGTTAGTGATCACCTCAGGGGCATCTAAAACATCAACATGGTGGCACATCCAAGGAAAAGTTACACCCTCTTGGAGAAGCAGCTTGAAGTGGCATTTTGGGGTCTCTCAGATAGTGATAGACACCTATGTTGAGTCAACTCTTCAAGTACCTCTTGGTTACCTGCTTGTGCTGCTCCACTGACTATATCAGATACAACCATTGCCACTGACGTGCTTGTAGACACCCATATGTAGGCTTCCATTAGCCTTAGAGGGACAACCAAGCTCCATACCTCTTCTGTTATTTCAGTCTCTGGAGGAATGCATGGGGTGATAACTACACTGGTCCAGGCAGCTCCTCTAAGATTGATGAGCAGCTTAATGCTGGCTTTCATACTACTGAGCTTGCAGTGAAGATTTGTGGGCTGCTTCCTCCTCAGCTCCTTGCAACCCTTATCTTTTATCCTCTGATCTGGATGACACAGTTGACAGAAGCTATATAAATTATAGTCCTTGGAGTATTAATTGCCTGTTTCTAAAGGATTAATTACAGAATATCTCTTACATTCACAAATCAGTATTGGTGAGAAACACAGTATTATTCAACAATATCTCTTCCTGAGTCACCCAGTCTGTTCTGGATGCAAACAGGTTGATAGTTTATAGCTGTGTGAAGACATTATAGGAGAAACAGAGCGAGTATGAACTTTTATGCTTTATCTACTTGTCACAACTACCCACATAGAGGTTCGTGTTCCGTAGTAAACATGGAGCAATTTAACACACTTAACCCACAAGTTCTTCTAAAATTTGCTCTTGCTCCATGGACAGCCTCCCCATTTTCTGTCCAGGTGGCCATCACATCAAAGACACTCGGGACCAACTCATGTCTTATGCCTTATGTCTCCAAGTCTGCATATAAGATGTTGAAGTCTCCCGTGTTAATGCCATCCTCAGGGATATTTTTTCCTTTAACTAGACTCTCTACCCACATGCGAGTCCAAATATTGCAATTCATCATTTTGTTTTTGGACAGGTATTAATTTCTCTGTCTGCATCACAGATTTACATCTTGAAGAAACAGATTTTCTTTATTGTCCCATCAGGGATCTGTTGCTCTTTTTTACCCATCTGGTTCCTTACGTTAAACTCCATAGTTTGTTTATTTTGCTCATGTCTATATGATCAAGATTCACAGGCAGATGTGTCCTAGATCTTCAGCAGGAGCTCCACATAAAGAGCTGTTTCAAAAGAGTGCTGAACCAACCCCAGAAGCCTTGCTTCAAGGTGGACTTCATCCCTCAGAGTAGTACATTGTCTGACAGCTTGAAGAACAGAGCCACATCCCAGACACATATCTGGGAGGTCCAACTGTAAAAGACTGGATGGACTTAGACTTGGAATTAAAAATCTGGATGTTTTTGGGTATAACTCAGAAATTAAATCAATTTCTTCCCTCTTTCTTTGACACTATTTTCTGCTCCCCATGACATGCCATCATCCATTACTGTGCCCTGGTTTCTCTGTTCTTTTTTGGCTCATACATTAAGACCAACTATTTCCACATGTATATACAGAGAATAGCACCTTGTATGCTTTCAGAAGGAAGTACTCAGCTGTATCTTCAGGCATCTCTAAAATCCTGGCCCTAAGGCAGTAAACTACTTACTACAAGCAAAAGCAGGTACTTTGCTAAATAAAATAACTCCCTAATAATAATTCCCAGGGTAGAGAGGGAGGAGAGCAGGGACAGGATAAGAGACTTTAATTGTCTCCCTTTTCCAGCAGGAAGCAAGCAGAAGGAGTAATTGTTAATTGCTGTTAATTGCTGCCTCCTGCATCTGCAAAGCTTTCATTAGGAACTAATGAAAACTTAAAAGATCTTGACTGGGTATATTGTTTTCTGGCTCTATAACTTTTTTTCCTCTATAGCACAAAAAGGATAAGTTTTTGTCAAGGTTTAGGACCAGGCCAACCACTAATCTAGTGACAGGTGCTCTCTATTATTCCCTTTTCTCCCACTGCCAGGAAGGAAAAAGGGAATTAACAGAGAGAGAGAGAGAGAGAGACTTGTGGACAGGGAATGAAAACTGATCCGTAGAAAGCCTCTACACCCTGCACAACAGATAATGAAAGTGATTGCTCTTCTTATCCCAGATCTATCTCAGGTTTGTAGAGAACTGGAGGGTTATGGCCAGTGGCCAGAACCCACCATAAGAAGTACTACAGGAGACACATTGCTGCTGCTCTGCCCCTGCCATAGCAGGTCCTTGTGCAAATAAATCTAAGGGTACTTCATTTAGAGCAAGTATTAACACTGAGGCTAAAAAAATAACAAAAAAAAAGAACAGACAAAGCCACTTTTAATTACCACCATTAAGTAGTGTGGAAAAATGCTCACATATGCCTCTCTGTCAAGAAGCTCTGCATCTCCTCTTATCAAGCCTTTTACCTCATCCAGCCTTATTAATTCATTCTTATTGGAATCAAATCTGGGCTGGATGTGGGATAGGAAGATGGCAGCTCACTACCAAGAGCTGTGCTTGAGCAGCTACCTTAGCTCCTGCTAGCCACTGCATCTACTTCATGTGTCTTTCCATCTCCTTATCTGTAAAATGTGCAAAGTGCTGCTTACTGCACTAAAAAAAAAAAAAATCTTGTGAGTTCTTTAGTTATGAGTAACTAAATATTATGACATATAAAAGCACAGGGTATAGCTATATCCTAGACTTCACACTTGTATTTCACACTCTCTATTAATGTGGCACTTCATGGTGACATGATATTTACCCAAGGTTTCCTGGAAGCAGATTTGAATGTTTTGTGTATTTATTTCATTGTCTAAGGTTAAAATACTGTTAAGTTCAGTGTTTATCTGCAATAGCAGGGGAAGGTGCTCACTGAATGGTAATACTAGGTTTCTAGTCATAAAAATAGCCTTTCCTATGCTGATGAAAAAAAATAATACCCTATGAGATTTTTCCTGGCATTAAGGCAGTCAGATTGTCTTCTTAAACAGTGTGGAAATTGACAGATCATAAAAAAATAAAGAGAACAATCACTGGAAAGTGTAGGGTAATCTGGCACTATGGAAAAGACAAATTTTAATGTTTTCCCCTGAGTCAATGAAATATGCAAAGGAACAACTGCATAATACAGCAAGTTCTCTGTAATCCCTAGGTAGCTAGAGTTAGCAAGATACTCTATCCCTGTTGGTTTTTTGCTTGGCTAATAACAAATCCGCCAAATTACTTGAATAGTGAAGGGCAGAAAAATCCTCTCTGAAGTTTAGTTGCTGCACAAAGCTGCTCCATCACATACCCAAATTTAATGAGGCTCTGGTAGTTTCTGATCTTGCTGAGTTCTTATTACCACATGAAAAGTCAGTTGGTCTAAATTTGTACAGCAGCATTTGTTTGCCATAATGGATTTCCTTGGTGATCCATCAAACCCTGATTTTTTTCCAGCAGAAACCAGCAAGCCATCTGAAAGAGCGGGAAGGTCTGTTTCCTGAGCCACACTCACCAGTTTGTGAATGGTTTCCTTTTTCAAGCAAAACATTTATCCTGGCAGATTTGGAAGAAATCTGAACAAATATCAGATTCAGGAGTCTTCCCTCTTTGGTAATAAAACTGCCACATGAAAGATCAATTCCTTCTTTAAAGAGTGCCAAATACTTTGTTAACTGATGTCAGTCCCGAGCGAGCTTGCAGTGAGACTTAGCATTGTGCTAGTCCTGGACTGGCAGTTTTCATTGGAAGCAGGGTTCAAGCACAGCTGTCAAACCTTGCCATTCAAGGTTTCCATTGAAAAATTTCCCATTTCCAACCCAAATACAGGTGCTTCAGATAGAAAAATCCTCCTCACACTTCACTTTGAGCAGCAAAGACAACCTGCCTTGTGCTGCTTGCGTTTAGAAGATATCACCAGTGGTTTTCAAGCCAGCATCTCATCTCCCTTCCCTCTCTCTACAGGCTGCAACTTCATGGTAAATGTGACAGTTACCCCTGGAGCAAGAAGGAAGAACAAATAGAATGCCCCAGTAACAAGGGGAGCAGCCCTTCTGTTGGGAGGGGGGGAGGAAGGTGGAGCAATCAATCCCTTGCAGCAGCACGTGCCTGATGGCACTGTCTCTTGGATTAGCTCTGGGCTCCTAATAACCCTTGTCTTTGCCAAATGAGCGATGCATTCTGTCGGCCTCCTCTCCCATCTTCTCCTCCCTTCCCCTGCCTTGTCAGCAGCATGCTAATTTATGTAATCAATTCAGAGTACTGCTTAATGAATAGCTTTGAAGTCGTCAGATTCATCTGCTGGGGAAGGGGCTGATTGGTCACCTCCTGAATCCTTTTCATTTTCCAAAGCTCGACAGTGTCAGCCAATGTAATTGCTTTGGAAACACCCTTGGGAGATACTTGGGAAGGAGCTGTGCAATCCCCTCTTTGCATTTAAGTGGAAGATGAAGTGGAAGAATAATAACTCTTAGTGTTTTTACCATACTTTCTATCATTAAAATGCTTCACAAACATTAACTAATTTTTGCAGTCTGCCCCAAAGGTGAATCATTACTTCATTTGCACAGAAGAAAGTCAGAAGGAAAGACAGCAGGTCTAAAGCTCCTTGGATGTTGCAGCTGATGGGTACCTTTGAGCTCAGGGAAGCCAGGGATAAACCCAGATTCATAATGCCCCTTCAGTACCTAAGTCCTATGGAAATAATCCCTGGGGGATGTGAGATCAAGGATTTTAAACCTCACAAAAAGCAGAAATTTCCATTGGCTTTTAAATACTGGGAACACATCCAAAGGTGTTATGAGCCTTTTTTCTCAGGAAGGTGGTCCTGATGAAGGCACAAATGCAGCCACTGACAAGTCACATACACTATGCTTTGGGGCAACAAGATTTTTGATCTCTTGACGGACAGCTCTGTGGGTGCCTCTGTTTTGGTCATCCAAGCACTCTTCTGTCTTCACATCTGAGTCCTGAGCTCCTGATGGTGGATGTGGTGGTGAACAGCCTAAGCTTTACTCTCCCACTTGATGTGCAGCTGACATAAGGAAAGGAATTATGGGGGAGCAAATGCTTGTTGAATTCCTAACCCAATACAAAATACTGATCCCAGCAGTGTGCTCCAAAGGATGCAACTTGATGCTTTAGTCAGATGTTCAACTGTGTGCTCAGCCAACCCTGTATAGATGCAAGCTGGGACAACAAGCACAATACACTGATTTAGCTAGGAGATGATAAACAGAAGGTAAGACTTCCTTTCAATTTGACTGCCTGCTACCAACAGAGCTGAGTATTACTTTTGTCACTGCCAAACTTTCAAATACAAACAGTTTTGCTGTGCCTCATAATGTTTATTCAAGGCTTTCAGACTCGGCAGTGCGCTGTGACGCAGGCTGCCCTCTGGCCACACCATTTCAGTAATGACTTTGGCATTTCTGACAGAGACTAATAGCAGAAATTGTTATCAATGTTTTTAGCAAAATACTGCAAGCTAGAAATTGGATTTCCACCCCCTCTCTTCTGCATCCTCCTTCACTCCTTAATGAGCTACTCCTTCAAGGTGCCAATGGTAAAGCTGTAAAGTGAGACGGGCAATTTATTATCTGGGCTTGAGACTATTAGGCACAGAAACATATAGTTATTTATTTTAATGCATCATTCACCAAAAATTACATGATGCTTTACAGGTGTAGCAGGAAGACAAGTTTCCTTATCCTGGGGACCTGTAAGTTGAGATATTGATGAGGTGCTAGGGCAAGACAAACATGAGCCGAAGGAATCTCACAGTGCAGGTGTTGATGAGGGTGGTGAGGACTGGTTTTGCCATGCCTTACCTCTTAGACTTCAACAATGGTAGTGGACAGGACATTTCATTCTTGCTAGGGATATTTGGACTCCTTTAACGTCACTGGAGAGACACAACATTTGCATCAGATGTTTAAAATCAGTGAGATGAATAATACTCTCTTTCCAGTTCCCTATTTCCCATGGTAGCTGATGGCATAGCTACCAACTGTGTCTGGCCTGCTCAAGGACTGTCCACTGATGCACAGGACACTAAGGTAGTGGAGTTGCACCAGTGTATGTGTGACTAGCTCCATTTAGGTGTTTCCATCTACACTCCTAGATATTTCTAGGCTGCTGCAACCTATACAACCTGCTATTATTTTACAAGGAACTCCTTCCATGCTTAGTTTATTTGATTTGATTTATAAAGGGAGGGGACAAGGCAGTTGTCACTCTCTTCTTCCTGTGCAGGTATCAGCTCTGAGCAGAGACTAGAGATGAGTGGTGCTTGGTGACAGATTATTGCTCAGGTTGAGATATAGAGCCTTTTTGTTTTATTCTCCATCTAAATTAGTTACTGCAAAGAGATTTCCCTGGTGGAAAATTAGTTTCAATATTTATTTCCTACCTGACACTTTATTATTCTTTTATTGAGTGGAATGTGTGTTTTCTCTTCCAGAGCATGCAGAGCTTGCTCTAACTTGCCTCCACTCTTTTGGTTTATAAAAGTGTGCCAGGTGCCTGTCACAGTTGGCTGTTTGGAGGTTGACTTCTTGTCCATCCTCAAAAACTAAACATTAATAAATACTTGGAAATCTAATTAAAATATAAGACTAATAATTCGATAGCCCTACAGCCTCATTGTTAGGACTTCAGTGGTTTCAATATCACCTGGTAAACCAAAAGCATTCTACCAGGTTCTTAATTCTGTGGCTTCAGTAATTCCTTTGAATTTCAGTAATTTGGCTGCCTCTGGGGTCTCCTTTATCAAAATATATGGCAAACACTTAAAAGTAATCCCCCAAATTTGGTGGAGATTGGACAACTCTTTTGGTAGTTTTTCTCATCAAACCAAAGATACACTGAGTTGCAAATAGCTTTCAGGTGTATGTAGGGTTCTAGTAGGAAAGATTTAGCAAGAGAATGATCATAATAAAGCTTTCTCACAAAATAACTCTGCAGAGGACAATATAATATTACAGAGCATGTCAGAGAGGCCTTTACATTAAGAATGTCATCTATTTTCATAATGGAAATATAAGAGTTTCTGCTGTTGTTTTGGAGACTGAAATGTTTTTTCCTTCTCCCTGAGCTGATTATTTTTTTCTCACTTTGGCATCTTATTTATATCATTTCTTCTTATATAATTTTATTCTGACATCTGGCTGCAAAATAAAAATGTAGCCTCCAGGAAAACTTAGAATTGTGTTCCCTGCAGTGCATCACTCAGACAATAAAATAGCCATCACAAGGAAAGTGTGTTTACAAAAGCTATTATTTGTAAATAGAAAGTTTTCTACTGGCTTTGCATCTAATTAAGTGCATAGGGACAACTTTTCAGGTGGTGTGAGCTTGCTTCAGGATGGCTCTACCAATTTTGGCAAGCTGCTCATCTCCTCACAGAATCACAGGATCGTTAAAGTTGGAAGAGATCGCTAAGATCACAAAGTTCAACCATCTGTCTATCACTACCTCCTTTCCTTTCCATCACTTGTTCTGAGAGCATCTAAAGATACTCCTCTACTAGGGGGGTGTGGGGGGGTTGGGGTTTTTCTGCTTGGTTGGGTTTTGTGTGTGTATGTGAGGGTCATCTTCCCTTGTGTTCATCCCGTTGTTCCTTTCTCATCCTGTGACCAATTCTACTGTGATGTGCCTGTCTGGGTTTAGATAACCATTTCTGAAAGTAATAGTGATTTGGGCTTCAATATCCTCCTTTGAAAACTGTGAAAGCTACCACTAGGTGTTCAGTGGGAGAGCTAATACTGAATTAGAAGCAGTTCCAAGATTCTATCTAAAAATGTTAATACATCAAGCTACCGTAGGCTCAGGAAAAGAATTGAAAGCAACATCTGCAAAAGGAGATGTAGTTTAGCACAGCTTATTGAACTAGCACAGTGATAACTGTAAAATATTAGATAGACCTAAAGGTAAATATGTATCTAAGTGATGCAATCTGGCTTTTTTCTGTGGTGCAGTCACAAGGTTTAATTCAAAGATTTCAGTCACAAGGTTTAATTCAAAGATTTCAGTCACAACCTTTAATTCAAAGATTTCCAAAAGAAAAATCTTTTCCCAGTGAGTTAAACTAACACTGTGTAATTTAATTAACCAGTTGGTATAAATACAGAGCAGTGCAGGCTCAGCCTGTAGAATTTTTGATACTAGCAGAAATCCACTGTGGATTTTTCCAGTGTAGTGTTTGCTGACATTTTTCTTAATAAGCTTATTGAGTGAAGCTCGTTGAAACACATGATCTCCCCAGACTTCTCCCATTTAGTTTTACTGTGGATTTGGATTTTTCCATTTAAGGCCATTTGAAATCCCAGATGGTCTCCATCAAAGTGACTTGCACTTCCAGGTAAGTTGCTGCAGCTTCCCGAGCTCCCTTAGAAATGAACTTATCCAAATCATGGCATTACTGGGACAAGAGCATTTCATTTCAGACAGTCAGGAAATTGACTGTTGCACATCTTTGGTGGTACAAAGTTTGCTGGTAATTTCTAATGTCAAAGGACTTTTGGAGGATTCACAAAACCCTTGAGACTACTGTGGAAGAATATGGTGCTGTTTGCTGCTGCTAACTAACTGGAGTGCCTGAGAGATGAAGCACAGAGAGAAACTTTGCATTAGAATAGGTTGACAAGAGAGATGATACACCTAGAATTCATCCAGCTCATCAACAAAGATCTGACCAGATATCAAACAGCAGAAATCATTACTGCAAATCACATTTTCATGTCTCTAAATCTGAATCAGATATACCAGTCTCACTTCATTCTCTTTTTCCCAGCCAAGTAGTACAATAGCTTCATTGGACAGTAGAACTGAGGAACTGTAGTTAGATGTTAAGGTGTCAAAAGTCATATGCCAGACTGCTGAGTTCAAGCCACCCATAGCATTTCTTTTTGATTTTAGTGTAAGCCAGGTTTTAAAATGAAGATATTCCTTCTCTATTGCTTTTATTATTTCCTGTGGGAAAATAATAAAATGCTGCAAGAGTTGTTCACTCTGCAAATCTACCAACTCTGCTTACCAGTCTCAGTCAAACCCAGAAAACACTTCCTCAGCTATTCCTACAGTTCAGGCAGTTCTTTTGACAAGGAAAAAAAGGTTTTGTGACTTTATAGGAAAGAAGAAATCAGAAGCTGATTGTCATCCTTGGTCCTCCTCCTACCTGCCTGCTTCAGTTGTATGGAGGAGTCTAAGGGATGGTAAAGCTACTTATTCATGCCTCACAACAGTAGCAAATTAAAGAAGTCATTCCTGGTCTTAAAAAAAGGAGCTATAACCAAGCAAGTATCAGTATATCTATGCCTTTATCTTCTCTCTCCCAGCACTTCCTTGCCTCCCCCTGAAAATACAGCCCATCTCAGAAGAATGACAAAAGCCTACAAAAGAGAAAGGCAAACGTGTCCCTGCTGCAAAGTAACCACTCTGTGGCTCACACCAGCTGAAGGCTTCCTGTCTTGTGCAGAGACTGCTGCGCATCGCTCAGCTCCAGGAGACTGCTTGGCAGCAGGATGCAGAGGGCTCAGCATTAATCATTCATGTTTCCTTGGCCAGCACATAACCTGTTGTGATCATATGGAACCAGTGTACAGAGGGACCTGAGACACATTTGTCCAGCTAATAGCTTGACTGCATCTGAAATATTTCATTGGGTCACTGACCTATTAATTGCAGGCAGAGAGCAGGAGATAATATATAGTCGATAGCCTCCTGAGCCAGACTCCTCTCTTCACAGTTACCAGGCAACCTCCTCCAGCTCTGCACAGTGCTGCTAATACTTTTCACAGAATCACTCAGGTTGGAAGGGATCTCTAAGATCATCAAGTCCAACCATCTACCTATCACCACCATGCCACTAAACCATGTGCCTAAGTACCTCATCTATATGTTTCTTAAACACCTCCAGGGATGGTGACTCCACCACTTCCCTGGGCAGCCTGTGCCAATGCCTAATAACCTTTTCAGTGAAGAAATTTTTCCTAACATCCAATCTAAACCTCTCTTGGTTCACCTTGAGGCCACTTTCTCTTGTCCTCTCACTGGTAACCTGGGAGAAGAGACCATTCCCCATTTCACTGCAAGCTCCTCTCAGGTAATTGTAGACTGCTGCAAACTTCACGATGGAAAGTACATGTTGAGGAGAACATCAGAGGATAAGAGACAAGGCAGAGCACATTCAAGTTAGCTGGGTTTTTTACAAGCATTAAGCAATGCATTCCTGTAACAAACAATGATGCTAGAGCTAATGCTCAATAAAGAGTGTGCTTGATAAGCAATTAGGGACTCACATGGTGGAACAGCCATTTCAGTGGAACATACACTGCTACCCTAACAATGCTTAGCAAGATAAGTGGCTTGTTAAAAGCATCATAATTCTCCTTTAAAAATCAATTAACAGTTTGGTGCTTTTATTTATTTATTTATTTATTTGTCTATGGACTGCTGTGTGTCTTATTCAAATGAGGATGAATCCAGAGAACTGCTTTTCATGTTCTATTCATTGGCTGCTGTTTAACCCCAAAAAGTGCAACAGGAATCAAACCTGTGAAATTAATAAATAAAATTATATAATCATAGTCAAGTTCAGTTGTTTTTCAGCCCAGGAAGCAGTTGAAGATGCTCAGATGAGTCAGATAAACATATTTTCTCTGAGCAAAGGAGAAGCCAGAGCACATTATAAAAAATTTCCTTTATGTTTCTTAGTTATTTATTTTAATGAAATTTGTTAATCTCTAAATCATTTTGGGTTGGGGAGCAGAGGTTTTGTTTAGAGAGGTCTGATTGTGATTTCTACACTGACAGGCAGTATATAGCCCACCTTCTGAATATACAGAATATGGCTTTCCTTCTCTCATAAGAAACTTGCTTTATGGGATCCCCAGTAAAGTACAGGATGTCAAGGCACCAAGCACAGAACAGAGGGTGAGAAAGTCCTGGGAGAGGACCATCCTGGCCATGCCTCCACTCCATCAATATCAGGCAGGGCACTGAAGAACCAAATGTCCTCCTCTTTCCACCTCAGAAAGCTAGCGATGTTTTCAGCCACTTCTGCTTGCAAATGTAAAAAGCCAGAGCCCTTTTCCAACTGAGACTGAATACTCTTGTCCTCTCTAAATATCCACAGGATTATTTCTCTTGGCCCAGCCTGACTTAGTCCTCACTTTTCCCTGAGCAGTGCTGTGCTCTCCCTGCCATTGATTTCCTATCAGGCCTTTACAAATGCTTTCTTTCTTCCCTCCCTGATTAACTATTAAACTATTAAATCCAATGCTGCATCCAAGAGTTTGTAAATCAAAACACAACCTCCACCTGCCTCTTGGAGAACGTTGAGCTGTGTGTTTGGGGCCATGAGCAATCTGATCTAGTTGAAGATGTCTCTGCTTTTACTGCAGGGGGCTTGGACTAGATTACCTTTAAAGAACCTTTCCCACTCAAAATATTCTGATAGTAGGACCTCAGGCCAGGATTTCTGCTTGTACTTACAGCTCATACTCTGCTCATACTTAAGCATGCCCTGGGATTGCCTTGATAACCAACACAGCTCACATGTACTTTTCAAATGTACAATGATTGCACAAGAGTTTGGACAGATGTTAGAATCTTGCTGGACTGTGCTGATCTCATGGATGAATATACACTTAGGCTCAGTGGGGATACAAAAGCATTTTGTGCTGTTGTAGATGGGACACACAAAAAGGAAAGCAAAGGATTTCAGAATCAGCCTTCAGTAGGAGTTGTGTTGTGCAACGTGTTGTTTGGAGAAGTTTCCAGGTGTCATGCTTGGATTAAACTAGCTGGAAGAGTGCTCCTCTCTCACTTACAATGGAAAGCCTCAAGCTTCTGGGAAACAGATTAAAAAAACCCAAACATTAATACTTTGGCTGCATAAAAGTCAAACAGTTTAATTCTCCCCATTGCCAAGATCCAGAGCCAGCTGGCTTTTCCCTGCCTTCCTCTCCATCCCCCAGCCTGCCCCACAGCAAGGGAAACGTGGCTGGCTGCATGCTTCTGCTTTACAAAGCCTCTTCTCCTTAACTCCTATTTTAATCTCTACACTGCCAACTCCAAAAGCCATTGAACAGACTGAAAACTGGGAGATGGGGCAATGAAAATTGGGTACCACAGCTGCTCCAGCTAGAGACGTGTGTCCTGAGACCATGTTGAAGTATACATAGAATAATTATGGTTGGAAAAGACCTCTGAGATCACTGAGTCCAACCATCCATCCAACACTACTATGCTCACCACTAAGCCATGTCCCTCAGCACCATATCTACATATTTTTTGAACTCTTCCAGGGATGATCATTCCCCCACCTCCCTGGGCAGCCTGTGCCAATTTCTGATAACCCTCTCAGTGAAGAAATCCTTCCTAATATTTTACCTGAGCCCAAGAGCCAATATAAAAGCTAATAGAGAAAACTGACACTTGTGCTAAAGTATAAATACGAACAAAAAGTTTGCAGATACCACGTGGAAAAAAGCAAATTATTCTATAATCTCCTCATTGCTTTTTTAAAATAAAAGTAAATAATAATCATTAAAATAAATTATTTAAATCATCTCTTATTGTCACATCAGACATTAGCACATGGCATTTCTTAGGTGAGATGATCCTACATAGTCCACGGACCAAAACTGAACCAAACACATATCCAGATCATTACAATACTGAACTGAAGAAAGCTGAATTCTTGCTGTCTGCTGCCTGCCTTCTCTATGAATCTTTCATTGGTGCTTTTGTTCAGACAAGAAGGAGAGAGAAAAGAGGGAGAGAGATGTCAAAAAAGCAATATAAAACGGACATAGTTAATACTTCTCATTCTCATAAAAAAAATCAGCATGCATATTTTATCTGTTCTAGAGAGCCTCAACCAGCTCTCATGATCCCTGCACTTGTATTTCTGGTAGGGCAGATCCTGCTCAAAAAGAATAAAAAGGTTGTTTGGGACCTTGTGAGTGAAAAAGGAAGATATTCATTAGTTTCAGAGAACTTTAGGACACACTTTCACCTTGTTGGTGTGGCAGCAAAACAAGAACAAGGCATGGTAGTGTCTATGAACATTTTCATAGAGATTGCCTATGATAAACTGCATTTAAGTAGCAGAAATTGAGGGGTTTACAAATTTTGCTGAGTTTCTAGCTGTGGCAAAGAATTAAGATGTCAGGTCTCACAATTTCTTTCCTTACCAGGTCCTAGTAACTTTTTAGCTCTGGTTTGTAAAAGAGAATTTCATGACTCAGCTCCTGGACTTTTTTTCCCCTATGTGGACCTACTGTATTTAAAGGAGCTGAATTCAGCAAGGTTTGAGGGTAGGAATGCTGTTGTTGGCCTCTAGACCACTGTCATCCTCAGTCCATTGTCACTGGAGAGCCTTGAGCTTCAGCTGTCACTCTGATGTTGTTCAGGGAAACGTCTCACCAACATTGAACAGATTTCATCTTTCAGGGCCAGCCTCTTAGGAGTCAATGTTATTAAGATTTTTTTGTTGTTGTTCTTCTTCTTTCTAGTTTTAGCTATCTTCTGGCCTATTTCACCCCATCTGAGGAACTACTCTTGGCCTTCTGTACCCTCCTTTTTTCTTCTAGATGTCTTCCAAGACAGCTACTGCTGCTGGACCATTGAGAAGTGACTTATCTACACCTCTCAAGTGTTGGGAATGACAATGAACTGATGGGTAAGCAAGGAAATAAGATAACCCAAAATACTGTGAAGTAGATATAAAGATGTCACTTAGTTTTTAGGTTATGAGAGACCTATTCCTAGAAGAGGTTGTTGACACCTTTCTGAGGATAGGAGTTTTTATAGCTCATGGACATCCTGTTCTACCAGAGACAGGCTGTGACACTCGTGAATGACAATCTGCTACTCACACTGAGCTTTGTAAAAAGACTTTCTTCATTTTAATGATGAAGGATGTTCATTCCAGTGACAATGTGATTGGTCAGAGATGAATCTAGCAGAACCAGTAATTATTAACATTGAGTAGTCATTCAGATTGATCTCAGTTCAGTGTGATGGCACACCTTAGAAATTCAGATTACTGAGAGATAAAACCAATAGTATAAAGCCATGGTTTAAAATGCCTTACAAGTCACAAGGAGCCCCTTTTGGAGAGCAATCAGCTCTGGATTCATCCCAGATAACCCTGCAGCATTTAACAGAGGCTAGCTAATTATCCTGCATGTAATAAGTTTTGAATCCCATAATTTTTGAGCCCAAATTTTATTCCAAGAACTAACTGATATCCTTGCACTTTTAATCTTGTCAGTGCTGGTACTCATGAAAACTATCTCAGAGGTCATCTCAGGCATGGGGGTTGAAGCTCAGGTGCAAGCTCATGTTATCTTTGACCTGGTTTAGAACACTTTGTGCAGAAAATACCCTGCTTTGCTAGGTGGCTATGAAGTAAGCAGATAGGAACATATCTTTTTCATTCTGTGGACAGTCAGTGTCACAGTAAACTAGAACAAATCCTGCTTGGTAATGCACACTGATAAAAAGCTCTGCCATGTGCCTCCTATTTTGAGCCAGCAATATATAGCAACTGCTCACCAAGTCTGTTATGACACCTGAGAAGCCGAGGCTAAGCAAAGCTGAAATGAATGATAAACAAAACAGAGCCCATTTTTCTCCAGTTGTCTCTAAGTGTATGAGGACTGTCAAGGCAAGATGCACATTAGTGCTTCACTCAGAATGACTTCAGAGAGCAACTGGTAAACCTCCATCAATAACTCCCTGACAGCCTGGCAGTGCCTGTCTTGGCATTTATCTCATAGCAGGCCACTATTATCCTGTGACAAGTTTCATTTCTCCAGAGACCTCTAAAATACCTGTAGGATCTGGAAATATTTGAGTGGGTACACTTCTCCACTTGAATCAGATTTGTTATCATATTGAATCCAGCATGAATACTGCCTTATTTAGCATGACAACTATCAATGTATATCTGTTAGCTTAACCCAGTGTTGGCTCCAGTGTGAGATTATTCCTTTCCTAGTTGAAAACAAATTACATAGACCAGAAAATAGCTCATGTTGGGATCCACATTTTAGGTACTGCATGCATAGGATGTTGCTTGCTCAGGCCATTTTTGTCTTCTGAGGCTATTCCAGCAATCCTCCAGCTTTCCCCAGTGGGTTGGGAGCAGCTGCATGTTCTCCAGGCATGAAAAACAACAGGAAGAGGTCTGAAAGGCTCCTGCAAGGACACACCTTGAGCTCCACAGACTGCTGATACTTGAACAGTATAGATATAAACCAGCTTCCACTTCATGGCCCAGGGACCATGCTCTATTTCTTGGACAAATCCCAAGCACAGTATAGATGAAGCCTATGTAATCCTGGCAATCACTTATCTCCCTGAGGACAAAGACCCCATCTGCAAAATATACAGAAGAGATGTACCAGCTTTGCAAAGCCTGAATGCAGAGCATGGCTACAACTGTTCTAATAATGACATATGACAGCTCTCTAAAAATGGGTTTAGTTGCCAAGACAAGCAGTGGAAAAGGAAGGCCAGATTATGCTTGTGAATACAACTTGACTTAGCTCCTCTTTTCTTCCCCTGTACAGGTGGAAAACATTGGGAGGCAAAGGGGGATTTGTCTTGAGCATGAGATGGAGGTTAAATGTCTCCTGTAATGGTGTGAATCCAGAAAACTAGAGAATAAGGAAAAGTGCCTGGCTGTTAAAGAGAAAAGGGGAGAGAAGCAAGGAAATGCAGATCATTCAATTTGACTTTAACTTCCTCCCCAAAGCAGAGTAAGCAAACAGTTGTGCAATATAAGGTGAACAAGCTGAGCAGATATATGCTCATGCTGTTCCATCAGCTGGACTAAAGCCTGCAAGACAATGGAAGTCATTCTCTCTGTCCCAGGTGTCAAGCCATGTCTGATTTTGATATCACCTTTCCAATGGGAGCATTCCCAGGGGAAAGTAAAGATAATGATCATCAGTGTGATGTACATGATCTGTAGGAACTAGTGAAAGGGCTGGAGGTGCTTAGCCAAAGGAGGAAAGACTTAAAGGGAAAGCTTTAGCAAGGCTGTTGCAAAAGAGAAGACAAGCTTGGGTGACAGAAGAAGAAAGGATGGGCTTAAAATTCGTGAAGAAACAATTAAGTTTTTTGTTTCTCCCACCATTAGTTCAATTATAGGCTAAGGGGGGAAGCTCAGTGAGTCCTAGTTCCTTTTAACAGAGCCCCAGGCTGGGATACAGAAGTTGATGGCTAATAGGTAAGTCATTGCAGTACCTCCTGCCACAGACACAAAACCCTTAAATTGCCTAGGAGAACATCAAAGCATCTTCTTAGTATGCAGCTTCTCTGTAAGTGGACTTGCTCCAAAGCAGATAGGACACATGTATAACACACATATCAGGTAATCAAACACCAGCTGGCCATCTCTCTTCCCTCAAGTTTTCTCCAGCTTTCCTCAACAACACAGGTCTTTTTTTTTTCTCCCTTTGAATGTCCCTTGGTTGAGCCATGACAGTCTACTCTAAAATCCTCCAAAGCTCCTACTCCTACAAGAATGTTACCTCCAAACAACATGTCTACTAACACCTCCAAACATCTTTCCCAAGGGACTTTTGCTAAAGCTTGGGAAGGAATTTGAGATTCTCAGCCTATTTTGTACAGAGTAGCAATAACTCTCCATTGCTCCCAGGGAAGTGAAACTACAGAAGAACATCAGATACATCCAGAGTTATATTTACAGCCCATTGAGGAGGAAAGGGCATTAGATCTGAGAGGTATAGCTTCAGGAGAAGTTCTGCCTGTATCAGGATTTGAGACAATCTTTGATGTTAGTGAAATAAAAGAGAGAAATATTTCCTTCAGGGAGAGAGGAGAAAAATGTCCCAAAATCTTCAGCCTGACTTTCTTTTGTGTCATTGCTCCAGCTACTGCCTCCAGAATTCATTACAATAAGCAAATACTCATACATCATTGGTTTAATATGACAACTATGATGCTTAATAAGGCTGGAAGAAACATCACTGTGACTCTATTTGAGCCTCCTAAACAATCAGTTATTGCTGAGAAGGTTACACCAATTTTTATAGCTCAGGAGCTGATTTGCAATTTGTATTCATCTTTCATTTTGACTAGACCAATTGTGTCTTCTATCTGCATTATCAGCTCCATAAAAATTCATTCCTATCCATAAAAGTATATGATTTCCAATAATGCCTCTCCTGCTTTGTATGGGTATATTTGTGGTTTTATTTAGAACAGAAAGGCAGTTAAGCTAGTAACTAGATTGTCTTTCTGTCCAGTTTCACTGCAGGACCTAATCCATCTATTCTAAACCCATCCAGTCAGATATAAACTGAATTGTTTTTATGATGAGATGGGAGAAATTTGCCTTTGCACAATTTATGGGTTCTGAGTATCTATGAAATGATTTCATACCAACTGTCTCACTGCACAGAGTCACTCTGGGCAATCAGAGCTCCTGACAGGTATGGCTCAGGCAGTCTAAAGGATGGTAAAGAACCACAGCAATTAATATTTGAACTTCTTTCCAGTGAGGGTGCCAGAGCACTGGCCCAGGCTGCCCAGGAGGCTGTGGAGTCTCCTTGTCTGGAGACATTGCAGAGCTGCCTGGACACATTGCTGTGTGAGCTGGTCTAGGTGATCCTGCTCTGGCAGGGGGGTTGCACTAGATGATCTTTCTAGGTCCCTTCCAACCCCTGACATTCTGTGATTCTGTGATTCCTCCACCTGCTGGCAATACTTTGTCTAGTGCAGCCCAGGATACATACCATCTCCCACCTTTGCTGCAAGGACACATTGTTGGCTCATGTTCAACTTGGGGTCTAAAAGATGCCCTGGGTCCTTTTACCACCTCCTTTATCCCTATAACTGCTATGGAAGCACAGGCACCCACTTCACATGAATCTACTTCTACTGCAGATGCCAAAATCACAGGCAGCATGATGAGAAAAAGTGGCTTTGATAAGCCTGCTCCAAATTCAGCACAAATCACCACAGTTACTGTAGTTGCAGTGAAAATTCCCTGGTTTGACACCATTGGCAACACAGTTCCGAGTGGAATCCCTAATGGCCAGTAATCAAGACATCCAATAGGGTTTTTCTCACCATGTCAGGATTCAGACAACAAAGTGTATCAGTGAGACTAGCTGAGGCTCCTGAGGCTCCATGGCTTCGTTGCTCACTCACGGAAGATGCACTGTAATAGTCACATAATTGCAGACAATTTTGCAGCTTCTTATTCCTCTGCTTATTAAAGTGAAATAAAAGCTGCTAGAAAAAGGGAATATATTTGTATTTATCTTTTCAGCAGGTGTCATCTCTTGTCTGCCTCTCTCCAGTCCTTTTCTTTCCAAGACAAGAGCAATTTATGGGATCAAAACAACACAGAGAATTACTGACTGAAAGGATTCTGTTATAAATTAGTGGCTGAACCTTAGAAGGTGTGGGTGCTCACAGCATCACATACTCACACAACTGTCCTCTTTTGTTACTGTTAGCCATTTATTCCACCTATGTCACTAATGAATCTAGAAATAAACTCCAAAAGTGTCCAATGCCTTGGGATTTTTCCTACTCGTTATGTATTTCTTTTCTTTTCCTGTTTATTTTTAACATGATCACTTTTGTTAAGTATTCACCTGCCCTTTGGACAACCACAACCCAATCAAAATGATGACTTTTTTCTCCTTTTCAGCATCCCTGTGCTGGACATGATTTTATATTCCCTGTGTGTTTCCCATTAGCTCACTCAGCCTCTGATTTTGAGGGCTTCACAAATGGTTTGAGCTAGTTTAACAGCACATGGTTTTTTGGAAAGGGGAGGAAAGGTGAGAAGAGCAGAGATGCTGAGGAGGAGCAGGGAAAATGGAGCTTTCCCCAAACAAGATTCCCTCACTGGCACCAAGGTTAGCTTCCCATGGGATTTCATCTTCTGTCTTTGACTTCCAGTTTACCATTTGCCTTGCTTAAATTCCCTGGAAGAACCATCTCTCTCATGCTGGGTTCAGAAGCTTATGGATACTCAGTGGCCAGAGGCACTGTAGTGTCCCCACTGATGTCAAAGTTGAGCCTAAAACTCTTGGTGCTAACTGTATTTTCTATTATCCATTCACTGAAAAAAACCAAACCTAAAAGCTAGCACATAGATCATGCCAGAGACCTGAACTCCCTCCTAGAAAAGGTCTCTTACCTCTAGACTACTGCTCCCTCTAACTCATTTTCTTTTTGACTTCAAGGTCAAGAGGACTTGACCTTTCTGTGCAGGAGAAATGGGCATCATCTTCTACATAAAAGATCTTAATGCAGGGAGGAATACTCCTAGGAAAAGAGGGGAAAAGGAGTTTTGGGTTACTCTACTTTGCAAGGAAAATCTCCTGGTTCTTGGATAGGAACTCTACCTCCAAGTGCTGTTTGAAAATCAAGGGGCATTTTATGTGCATCTGAATCCTGCTAATGGGCCAAAGACACTACCATAGGGAATATCTGGTCACTGATCCCTATCAGACTTCTTTATCCTTGGGGTACCACCCTTTGTGGGCAGTCTGGACATTCAGAAAGACCCAGAATTAAGTGCAGGAACATTAAAATCACAGATGAAGGCACCTCAGCAGTTCAGGTGTCTCCAACAGCATGGCACAGCTCAGAGGATATTTTCAGGATAGATTTCCAAGGTAGGTCATTATCAAAGTTGAAGGTCTAACCCAGACCCTAGTTAGGGTCCCTAGACCCTAACTAAAAGGTTTTATCCTTGGCTCATATCCCTGCTGCTTGAGAGCTTTGGTAGTATTTGTATTTGCCAATAAAATTGCCCTCTCCTATTTTCTCAGCTGCCAAAATATCCTCTGAGCATCACTACTGATGCAGAGTGGCTGTTACCTTCCACCTCAATAACTGTCGAAGCATCTCTTTATTTACAGTTTATAAAGCACCTGGGATTTTGGGAGGATGACTGACACCACACAAATGCACATTTTAATTAGAGTCATTCAGGCTGGAATCAGCTCTGTAGTGATTTATGGTGGTGGTTTGTTTATTTTTCTGTATGGGAATGCTATAGAGTAAAAGAATGTTTCCTTATGTGGCCACATCAAGCTTTTCTATTTCTGTTTTCTTTTTATTCTTTGTTTTCTGTCACTGCTAAGATACTTTTTCTCCTGCAGACTTCAAACTTTATTCTGCCTGGTTCACCAGGCAGGGCCCATCATCTCTAATTACAGATGAACAACATCTTTCTAGTCGATAAAATTTTCTATATACGTAGAAAATTTTAAGGGAACATTTTGAGAGTTTTGTAAAATATTTATATTTTGGTTTGGGCTGCTCAAAATGTTCTTCTTTTAGAAACAGCAAAGTATTAAACTGCATTTTCCTGCTGGTGTCTGGGCTTGATGGCAGTGGTAGGTTTAACCCCATTTTCACCAATGAAACAGCCCTGGGGGAAGCTCTAGGAGTTCTGGTGGCTAGGAGGATGCCCATGAGGCAGCAATGTGCCCTTGTGGCCAAGAGGCCAATGGCATCCTAGGATGCATTAAGAGGAGCGTGGCCAGCAGAGCCAGAGAGGTTCTTCTCCCCTCTACTCTGCCCTGGGGAGGCCTCCCCTGGAATCCTGTGTCCAGTTGTGGGCCCCTCAGCTCCAGAAGGCTAGGGAGCTGCTGGAGAGAGTCCAGCACAGGGCCAGCAAGATCATGAAAGGTGTGGAGCATGTGCCCTTGGAGGACAGGCTGAGAGAGCTGGGTCTCTTCAGCCTGGACAAGAGGAGACTGAGAGGAGACCTCAGGAATGCTTAGAAATATGTTAAGGGTGAGTGTCAGGAGGAGAGAGCCAGGCTCTGCTCAATGGCATCCAATGGTAGGACAAGAGGGAATGGGAGCAAGTTGGACCACAGGAGGTTTAGTATTAACATGAGGAGGAACTTGTTTGCAGTGCAGGTGCCAGAGCACTGGCCCAGGCTGCCCAGGAGGCTGTGGAGTCTCCTTGTCTGGAGCCATTGCAGAGCTGCCTGGACACATTGCTGTGTGAGCTGGTCTAGGTGATCCTGCTCTGGCAGGGGGGTTGCACTAGATGATCTTTCTAGGGCCCTTCCAACCCCTAACATTCTGTGATTCTGTAATTATTATCAACAGGAAGCCTGGTCGAGGAGACTGGGGGAAATGTATTTCGGGTTTAACTACAGCTCCCAGAAGACCACATGCTGCTGGGAGAAAAACAAGCTGAAAGATGACATGACTCAAAACAAAACCTTTCGGCAAGCCACATGGAAAGGTTTGGATTTCAGGCGTGGCAAAACATTTCTCTTCAGATGAAAATGTCAGAAAGAGCACTTGACATCTGCTATGTTTTGACCTTTCCAAATTGAATTCCTTTGTCTCTCTGTAAAAAAGAAAAACACACATTTCTTTTCTCCTGATGGAGGGGGATGACACACACACAAATCAGAGGAATAGCTGCATTTGCCACAGAGGGACATTTGGTAGTTTCACTCTGCTCTTCAGCAGAAAGCTTAGTCTGAAAGGAAATACTCTTTTCTCCTTGGGTTGCCTGCAGAAGGCTTGTCCTGATTAGGGAGACTTGAACACCTCTCTTATGTGGAGAGGCTGAGAGCACTGGGGCTGTGTAGCCTAGAGAAGAAAAGACTGAGAGGGTGAGTGTCAGGAGGATTTTCTGTGGTGCCCAGCGACAGGACTAAAGGTAATGGGCAAAAACTAGCACACAGAATGTTCCATCTAAACATAAGGAGGAACTTTTTTCCTTTGAAGGTGGTGGAGCACTGGAACAAGCTGCCCACTGAGATAGTGGAGTCTCCATCTCTGGAGATATTAAAAACTTGACTGGACACCATCCTGTGCAACCTATTCTAGGTTCTCCTGCTCTTGCAGGGCGGTTGGACTAGATGAGCTCCAGAGTTCCCTTTCAACCCCTAACATTCTGTGATTCTGAGCTAAGCCCTGCAGCTGGATGCAGCAAGGAGCAAAGGGTAAAACAGCAAGGAGCAAAGGGTAAAACAGCAAGGAGCAAAGGGTAAAACAGCAAGTGTGATCCCAGGGGTTGCACTCCTTGCCCAGGCACCTCTGAGCTTCTTCACCTCTAAGCACCCAATGCAGAGGTGTATGACTCTGCTCCTTAGCCTATATACTCCTGCAGCACCTACATAGATTATGTATTTTCTTTCTTCTCACTCTTTTCCTTGTTGCTATCTCCTGTGACACATTGTCTAGTATATTCTTTGTGTATCTGGTACAAAATGGAATAAATGTCCTTTATGTTACTTTCATCTCAGCATCTTCATTATTTTCATGTCAGAGCTGTCTCAGTGAGGAAATTCAAGTTTGAGTGAGCTCAGATATTTCTTTTCACTCCTAAGACAGGAACAAACCATCTGGCACAGTTAAGCCACTCAGCATGATCCTAAAACAAAGACAAATGCTGCTGATGTTGTTCCATTGTTTAAAATAGACATTTTTGGAGCATGGATTACTTAGATTCAAACCTTCCAGCTCTTTTCTGTTAAATCTATATCTACTGATACATGTCCCTGCATGCCTCCATAGAGCCCTAAGAAATAGGCTCTTTATAAATAATACATATTAAATATACATATCAACTGTCTCTGTGAGGTGTATCTTAATTCTAAACTCCATTTGAAATAGCAGTGAAGCTGAACATGGATCTCAGTGTCCAGTTGTTTTCTCCTGTAGACTCCAATAAGATAGTGTCACCATTCTTACACCTCATCAGGTTGATGTTCATGAGCCACAAAGGTGTCCATGGAGTTATTCAAAGAACTACTGGACCTGGTGTTGGGCAAACCTGTGGTAGCTGACCATGTTTTGAACAGGGGAGGTGGACTTGTTGCTCTCTAGAGACCCCCTCCAACCTCAAAGACTCTGTGATTATGAAGGATGCAGAGCTTATCCCAAAACCAGAACAGACCATTTTCTAGCAGAGATAGAAGAGTCTTCCTGCAGCATGGTAATATTCTCTTGAAATATTGTCTCTCAGGGGATGCAGAAGAAAGGCTTGGCCATTTAAAATGTACTTACAGGAAATGGAGCAATTCTTAAGGGTTCTGTTGCTCCCAGCTTTGCTGTGTGTTGCAGTTCCACTTGCCTTCTTCAGGCATCTGCTTCTCTGTGATTGGATTTTTATTCTTTTTCAAAAGGGCAGATGGTATAATTTTTTTCCCCCTGCCTGCATAATTAAACAAACACAAAACAAACTCATCTAAAGATACTAATTAATTCCTTTTCCTAATAGATTGCAGGCAGCCTATTAATATTATTCACTCCTGGGATGAAGAGTCTGTTAGCAAGAGCTTCCTCCTCTTACTGCTTTTCCTTCTCCCATGGTGACACTGGTGAGGTGATCCACCACATCCCTTTCCAACAGAGTCATAGTGGAAGTAGCTGTGGCTAGACCTAGACTAGGGCTGGTCTTGGGGACAGGCTGACCATCCTTCTTTTTATTTGCTAAATACTATTCAACTTGGGTCCCCTCATCATCCTTTCTAGCTTTGATAATCTATACCTGAGTGGCTATGATGTTGCTTGTGTTAGGTGATGGCTGAGGACTGGGCTGTTCCTAGCTCTGAACACATTGTTTGAGTTCTCTGGTATTCTTGGAAAGGATGTGTCAAAGGAGAGGAAGTTTAATTGTTCTGGTTTATATATATATGTATATATACACACACACACACACACAAAAGATGAGATCAAAAATGTTTTGCATGGCACCAGGTATTGTCAACTCTATTATAATTCCCCAATTAAAAACGTGATAATGAACTCAGACTTGAAATGCTGGAGGGAGAAAAGCAGGATGTCACTGGGAACTCAACTTTTGTTTCATCCTAAATCTTTATTGTAAAGGAATCACCTGTCAGGAAGTCTGCAGAGCAGCCTCTCACTGCAGCACTGTGATCACAGGAACATGGTGGGAACAAAAGCAGCAGTGACAGATTCAGGTAAGGATGTGTTTGGCTGCCTTCAGGACCTTGTCAGATGAGTTGCAATAATGCCTTCTCCACCCTTGGACATGGTCCCTGTCATACAGGCTGCTATGTACTGCTTATCCTTTAGGAAAGCACATGCTTGTGAGACTTGCTGTGTAGACTCCAAGACCAAAGCCAGGCCACATGAAACCACATGATAAACCTAGAGGATATTCATCTTTCCATCTTTCAAGATCACAGCATCCACTTCTGTATTCAATCAATCCAAGTATTGCATCTCAAAAGTAGCCAGCCCTTCATCCTCCCCTAGTTTGATCCTTCTGGAAGTTTATTTCCATAAGGATTGTCCACTTTGGGGACTACAAATCCCATCAGGCTTCGTTGCTGTCTCAGTAAGGCATGTGGTTGTGCTGGACTTCAGAGACCCACATGAACAGGCAGATAAATCAGATGAGTCTTTCCTTCTGAGACACAGGGAAGAAAGCATCTGATCCAGTTCTTGCAGCTTTTAATGCCTGCAAAAAAAACCCAAAGTCTTTCTTTTCATATAATCCTCATTGCTGGATTTCAGTCGTGCTCAAAGCTGGCAAAATGAAAAAGATCAAATGATAAATCAAAACAAGGGTAACACAAAAGCCTGAGGGATGCAGGGCTGACAACAGATGATCACAGAAGAAAGTGATCAAATTCTTGCTTATTCCAGAAAAGCCAGCCTTAACTAAGAAATATTTCCTAGATACAAGTGGAAATGACACCAAAATTTTAGATTGATTGTTTTTACTAGCTATTCTATGACCAAAATTTCAGTTGATTAGAATTCTAACCAGCCTGTTTGTCATTTTCAGGGCTGATTAGTACTGATATACATATATAAATATTTTAAAATCTGTTGAACAAGGCAAAGACCTAGCAACTAACAAATCAATTTCTTATTAGGTTACACCAGAAAATGGAGTGTCCAAAAGTGTGTGCCGTTTGTAAATATTAGGTTCATCAATCTTGGTTCCTTCAAACAATCAATTTCCCTGTGAAAGGAAGACAAACACGAAGAAGAAAAAAAGAAAATGACATAAAAAATACTCTGAAACCAGCAGCAGCATAGCAGGCTAAATCTAAATCATTTCTGTTCCTCTGTGGGAAATATAGCTACCTCATTTTTTCTTTTCTTTTTTTCTTCTCTTTTCTTTTTTCTTCTTCCTTTTTTTTAGAAGCTGCTGCTGTAGCTCATTACAATGACAAGTGGCTTAAAAGTGTTAAGAGGGAAAGATAAATCACTTCTGAAACATGTTTTGAGGTGGGTTAGTTAATACAAGGAGCCTTGCAACACTTGCTGCAGTTATTTCCTGGATGATGGATTGGTTTTGGCTTGTCTCTGATCTGCTGAGGGACTTCTTCAACTCTCAGAAGGGCAGTAGGAGAATATCCTGTGAGGGAAGGAGACATCTGCTCTGGGCAGAACTGGAAGCTGGCAAAGCAGATATTGTGGTGGATGGACAGTCTCCATGGGAGCCTTTAGCATACCCTAGGGTTGTGGAAAGCATGCTGCCTTCTCAGAATCACAGGCTCACAGGATGGCAGAGGTTGGAAGGGACCTCTGGTGCCAGAGCACTGGCCCAGGCTGCCCAGGAGGCTGTGGAGTCTCCTTGTCTGGAGCCATTGCAGAGCTGCCTGGACACATTGCTGTGTGAGCTGGTCTAGGTGATCCTGCTCTGGCAGGGAGGTTGCACTAGATAATCTTTCTAGGGCCCTTCCAACCCCTGACATACTGGGATACTGTGAAGTATCTCCTTCCAGAGAAGGAGACTCCACAACACAAAGGGCTCACAAAAGCAGGAGCCAGGCAGCAGGTGGGAGCTGGATGACTAAGCTGAACACTGATGGAGATGGATGTGAGTTTTACAACTGTTTCTGATTATTCACCACAGTGCAACAGCTGGCAGCACAAAGATCACCAACCTGGAAAGGACTAGTGTCCTCTCAGTAGGCAACTGTGAGTTTTCCAACTTGGCTTCTTATAGTTAACCAATTTTAATGCAATAACAATATGTTGGCTGGACTTCAGTTAACCAAATAGGTGTCCAGGATCCTCATCACACCTGTGCCTCCTGTGGCACCACTCCAGTTTCTGAGCTAATTCAGGCCCCTTGTGCAAGCACTTGCTGTATCCCATTCCTATGCTTCATTGCAGTGTAAACCTCACTTATGTGGTCCCAGATTTCCTTCTATGCCTTCATTCTTTCATTGCTGGGTTTTTTGTTTAATTCAGCTGAATTTCACTTTTTATTTCCAGCTCATATTCCTAACCTCTTCCCTTCCCTTATTATTTCTCTGCCCTTACTGCTGCTCCTTTGAGTTTGGTTATTATCATTACTTGCTTGTTTTCTTTATCATTAACAGAGCAGAGACCAAACCTGCTGTTCTCCACACCACCATCACCTCCAGGATACCTCCTTTCAACTCCAATCTTAGGTGCCAAATACTGCCTTTGCTTTACAGCCCCATAGCCATGAGAATACCTCCTCATGAGCTGATCTGAATGAGTTTTGCCTCAAGAAAGGTTTCCCAAGAGGTGTTAGGAAGTGCTGCTGTAACTGTGTCAATAGGAAGAGATGTGTGCTCATCCAGATGCACACTGTGCTCTAACAACCATGGGCATTCCATAGTGTCTTGGGGGGAAATATGCCTGCTCCAGCGAAGCAAGCAGAGCTGGAGCTGAGCTTCAGATGGAGCTGGGAAACCATGCACTACTTAGTTAATTGGCTGAAGGATGCTGCATCATATTGTTTGGGTTCAGCATATAAACTGATTCTTATTTCGTGGGGAAAATTAAAACAGAAAAAAAAATAAGCTTTGGAAAGCCAGACTATGTTAACCCCAATTTTTCCCTCATTTATCCCAGCATTTTACTGACAAGAGGCTGATTGTTGTTGCTTTGTACTCGGGAACATTGTTCAAGCATAAAATCAGGAATAAAGTATGAATCATGTCTTTCTTTCATGATCTACTCTGACTCCAAGGTTTTTTGTTGTGAAAAGGCACCATGAGTCACTGACTCAAACAGAAGGAGCACAAGTATTCCTTTTATTTTACACCAGAAAAGGACGTGGTTTTGGAGAGAGACAGAAAACTCTGCACAAAACCAAAAGACATGTGAGTGGCCTATGCAACCTCAGTTCCAGCCCATCCAGAAACTCCTTTCTGTGTTCCTGCACATTGACTCATCCACTTTGGGGTGAGCTGTTCTGGTCAAACACATCTTTCCTTCTCTTCTTGGTTTACTCTCTCTCCCCTGGTGCAACTTGAGGCCATTTCCTCTTGTCCTATTTCTTGTTACCTGAGAGAAGAGACTAACTCCAATCTGGCTTCAACCTTCTTTCAGGGGTTTGTCGAGAGTGAGGTCTTCCCTGAGCCTCTTTTTCTCCAGGCTAAATAACCCCAGTTCCCTCAGTTGCTCCTCATAAGACTTGTTGTCCAGACCCTTCACCAGCTTCATTCCCCTTCTCTGGACATGTTCCAGCACCTCAAGGTCTTTCTTGAAGTAAGGGACTCAAAACTGAACTCGGTATTCCAGATGTGGCCTCATCAGTGCCAAGTACAGGAGGTTGATCCCTGCTGTGGTCCTGCTGGCCACACTAGTGCTGATTCAAGCCAGGATGCTGTTGGCCTTCTTGGCCTCCTGGGCACACTGCTGGCTCATCTTCAGTTGGCTGTTGACCAACCCCCCCAGGTCCTCTTCTGCTGGGCAGCTTTCCAGCCATGCTGCCCAAAGTCTGGAGCATTGTATGGGGTTGTTGTGGTCCAAGTGCAGGACTCAGCACTTGGCCTTGTTGAACCTCATCATATTGACCTTGGCCTATTGATCCAGTCTGTCCTACTCTGAAGCACAGGGTTTCCTAAAGACTTAGGAGATAATGACTTAGAGAATTTTATATCCTCAGGCAACAGCTCCTTCATCTGAAAAGGTGTAAAGAGGATCATGAAAATTACCTAGGAAATAAAATATGTGTATATATAGTGAGGGTGAGAATCTAAACTGATGTCAGGGAAATCACAGCAGAAGAATAAGTGATGATTAGAGCCTCTCTTATTCTGCAGACCTGCCAATATTGTGTCTTCCAAAAGCAGAGTGATAATTTACACCATTGAAAAATAGAAAGGAGCAGATTTCTTCTGTGTGTGATGCCAGGAAGGGTCAAACAAGACTAGGTACTAATGCTTTTCTGAATGGCTTAGTCTCTGCAATTCTGTACACAAAATGTCTGTAGTATTTAATCAGAAGATAGGATCAAGCTTATTATGTCTCATTTTATTTATGGCCAATTTCAGTAATGCCATTCAAACAGTCAGCCTGCACAGTGAAAAAGCAACCACTTGCCCAGAGTGTTCTTTCATTCACTGATAGTCTAATTTTTAGAGACAGAGTCTTTCAAGACAAATATTGAGGACCTCCCAAAAAAACTGAGGTTCCAAAACATCCCCCCCTTGCAAATCCCTGCCATCCACCTTTCCACATGTCTTCAGTGGTAAAACACAGAGAAGTGGCTGAAAAGCTTTACAAGAAGGACTTAGGCACCTAATTCCCACAGAAGCACATTTGATGTTGAGTGCCACTCCCCTTTTGCATTTGCCCACTTTATCCTTCCTAAACAGATTATAATGAGTGATTTTAATATTCCAATCATGCAAATCTTCCCCCAAGATTTCAATAATGCCAACAAGGTCTAATGTATACTCATAAATGAGCTATTCCAATTTCAATTCTTGTTTATTACTCAGACTCCCAGCATTAGAGTATAGGCAATTAAAGAATTTCTTCTCTTCACATCCCTTGGTGCCTTGATTAATTTTGTTCTTGACATCTTAATTTCGTGCTAAATGAATGCTCATTCATTCCTCCCATTCTGCCTTCCCCTTTCCTTAGTTTAACACCCTCCTGTCTACTCAGCTTGACACCTTGAAGACTCTCCTGTGAAAATGGAGACCACTGAATCTCGGTGGCTATATCTTCTCACCAAAAGAGGTCATTGCATTTCATAGAATCATAGAACAATCAGAGCTGGAAGGGACCCACAAGGATCATCAAGTCCAACTCCCATTGTTAAAGCAGTGCCTCACCATACTGAATTATTGCAGTGTTTATTCTCAAGAGATTTTTACCTTCCTCTGCTTGATGGAAATAAGACTTCTGGACAGAGGATCCAACTGCAGCACCCAGGAACTCCTCAGCCACCTTCAAGCTTTGGCACAAAGCATAAGGAGTGTGCACCAGCAGCAGTGGGGACCTTGGGCACCACATGCCTGTTCATCTTTGCAGTAACACATCAGGATGGGTTTGGGAAGAGAATGGCAAATGACTTCTTTGTCTCTGGGGAATTTAATTTCATTCTGAACACAACCTCTTTGCCACAGTTGATGGGGTTTGTGTGATCAAATGTAGACACATCAGAGGTAAATTTCTCCGTCTCTACCTTTATAGCCAGAAGAGAGAAATAAAACCTTCTGGGGAGAAATTGATCTGAATTAGGGCAGATGAATCATGCCTGGAAAATGCCCATTGCTCTCTCTGGACTAGGATGAATACTTCAGCTGTAGTTTTCTGTAATTCAGACCTATAAAGCCCTCCTGGGGTCATTCCTACCCCATGACACAGCTCCACACAGAGCATTTCAGGCCCGTGTGGTTTCATTTGGGGATCTCTGCTTTGAGATATGTTCAGGTTTGTGAATGTGCATTCAGAGAGTGTATTATCTCAGGCACCATACAAAAAAAAAACCAAACAGTCAAAGGCTTCCAACTCCCTAGGGAAACTGTAATCTAAATGAAATCTTCTATTCCTATCCCTTTCCCAGTCTGGCATGATGCAGAATAACTTCTAAAACATTTAAAACCCTTCTTCAGTTTTGCAGATCATGACTGTTTCTCTGCCTGACCATTTCAGATATTGAGAAGCAGAAGAGGTATCATATGCAAAGCATGAGTATGTTAAAGTTAAAAATAGACCATATTCCAACACTGGAATGCATAAGCCACATGAATATACTTTTGCCAAACAGGCTTTGCTCTTGCATCATCTCCAAGCCAAGCATTTCAAGTTCCACTGGTAGAAACTTGTTGTGGGATGTAGCTGTTGCCACTGAGGATAACAACCATGTTGGGTGCTGGGATGGTGCAATCACAAAATCTTCACAGAATCAGGTTTGGGTTGGAAGGGACCATCAAAGATCACCTAGTCCAACCCCTCTGCAGTTAGCAGGGACATCTGCAACTAGATCAGGTTGCTCAGAGCCTCAAACAACCTTGAATGTTTTCAGGGATGGATCATCTACCACCTCTTTGGGCAACCTGTGCCAGTGTCTCACCACTCTTACTGTAAAAAGTTTCTCCTTTAGATCTAGTCTAAATCTTCTTTTAGTATAAAACCATCACTTCTTTTCCTGTCATGACAGGCCCTGCTAAAAAGTCTAAGACATCCAAACCTCAGTGTCTCCATCTTTGTGTTTCTGTGCAAGTTGTGACTCTAAAATGCTCAAGATAGTCAATGTAAACATGTGGTGGCATCCAATTGTCTGAGTATGGGCTCTAGAGCTGGTTTTGGTGGTCTCCCTAAAATCCCAGCTGCATTGCTCAGTCCCATGTGGACATCTTTGATTCCCTATAGCGTTTCAAATGGCACTGCATAGCCACAGTCTGTGGTTAAACTAAGATAACTAAGATTTAACATTTATCTAGGAATGTAGTTCTTTTGCTAGCTTTTTCTTTCTGTGTTTTTGTTTTTGTTTTTTAAAAAAGGGCAGTGGTTTCTTTTCTTGTCCTTCCATATCTTGTTCCTCTTGCCTGTGTGTGGCTCATTAGAGCACTGACATTCCTATCAGCTCTCACTCAAGGTCTGATCTTGGCTGGATCTATAAAGCATGGAGTTATTAGTGAGTCCTATTATATCTGCATCCATGCTCATGGAGGGAAAAGCTCCTGGGAGCATGCACACAGCTGTGCTGTAACAGCTGAAGAGAGATTACAAGAAACACAGAAGAAAATCAATGTGGTCAACAGGAGCAGTTGAGCCTTTTCTAAACCAGTTCCTCCATCTTCACAAGCTAGAAAGGCTTTGGCAGAGTAACACTGGAAACCACAAGGGTGTACCCTGGAAAACTCTTCTTAAAGCAATTCAGGCAAACTGTGCTACATGGTGTTAATTTAGAATGTCAATTAGTGCATGCAGTTTGCTATCAGCTCAGGCCAAGTCATTTTCTCAAACCAGAGCTGCCCTGTACTTCACTGCTTGAGCAATATGAAGATGGAGGCAATCTGTTAACATCATCTGGCTTAATATGATGACTAATGATTTTCAGAAGAAAATATGGATTGGGTTTGTCTGGCTGATTATATCTGAAACATGAGTGAGAAGGGGACTGGCTGTTTCAGCTCCTTTGATCAATGCACATTTACAGGAGCTGAGCTGGTCCTTGGCATTTTCAGTAGCTTCAAAGAAGCTTCACTTCATTAGCTAAGTGTAGGATGGATATGTTTAGCTGTCTAAGGCAGTTTGAGGTTCCTTCTCCCAAGGTGAGTCCCATTCCTATCTGTATGATGCAGTGATGTCTGCAAGGCTCCCTGGTTCACCTGAAGACTGCATTCCCCCAAGCATTTGTTTTGGTATTCACACCCTGCCTATGGAGACCCTGCACCCAATTTATCTTACTTTGCCCTCCTAGGAGAGCTGTTGGCTTGGCAAATCAATTCATCAAGAGACTGGAGCTTTTCAGTTGTGTGTTTCTTTCTGTTCAGCATTGCAGCATTGTCATGACATCAGTGGCTCTGGTCTCAGTCATTGTTGATGAGTGACCCTACATCTTGCAGAGCAAAAAGAAAGCTTGTGCATGGTGTCCAGAAGGTCACTCCTCTGAAAAACCTTCTCTGCTGTCTCCCTTGGCCAGCAGTTCTACCACAACTCATGTAAATATTGACATTTGCCAGGGACTTGCCTTTGTGCTTTCATTCCCAGCTGAAAAGGCTTGCTGTTTTTATTCTAGCTTTGCCTGGACTTTTTCTTTGCTCTTTTCTTTTACCCAGCCTTTCTCTGAAGAGCCCCTAAGAGAGAAAAAAACCCTTTTGTAAAGCCTTATTTTTTTCCTTTTCCTGGAAATGTTAGCTCCCTGCACAGATATTCTGAGAACTTTTCAGTGTCCTTTTGCTGTGTGACACAAGAAACTAGAAGAGAAACATTATCTCTTCGAGGCAGCAAGGCATTGTACTTGCTTCTAAGAGCTGATCTTGTTTTGTTTGACTCTCTAGTTGTTTTATTCTGGCAGAGGTACCCTGGAATATGTTTGTACCAGCTCAGTTCCACTTGCTTTCCTGCCTTTTAATGTCACTTCTCTTGTGCAGTCAGACTGTCCACACCATGAGCAAAACCTATCAGCATCTGGCCCATTAATAATGACTTGTTATGAAATAAAAATTAATCAAGTGCTGAGATTATTGCAGAGCATTCCCCAGGACTTATTCTCAAGAGAGATTGCACAGACATCTTGTTGCATGGGGGTAGATTGCAGTTTGGTTGGAATTAGCTCACAACAGCTGCTTTATTACTGGGATGTATTATTATTTATGTAAGATGAAAGATGTGAACAGCACTTGAGCACAACAGATCCGTGCTCAGAGGAGTTTACAGTCTAAGGGAGAGGCAAGATTGGAGCAGGTGACAATAAAAAAGGGAATGGGACGTGGGTGTTTCTGCAATTCAGTCCATAAACTTCAGCAAAGACTCTGTTTCTCTTAGGCTTTTATTCTTCCTTATTTAAGGAACAGTTAGAAGCAGCATTAATCAAGTAGGTGAAGAGTTAAGAGCTTTTTCTTTAATAGTATTTAAGTGTTTCTTGTGTAACTTTCTCCCTGTAGACCTAGTACTCAGATCTAGCCAAGTTTCACTCAGTTGAGGAGCCAAAGCAAGCAGCTAAAAGAGGCAAAGAAGAATTTATATCACAGGAACAGCAAGTATATTTCCATCTCAGAGACATCATGATTTAGGTCAAGGGTGTATATTAAGCATCTTAAAATAAAGTTGAGCTCTGTGCTGATCTTTGCTCTGAAGCCAGCTACTAGTACAAATGCTGCAAGATAGCAGAAGGTGCAAAGAAAGTAACTGGGGGAAAAATAGAAAAAATATATATCTTTTAAAACAGAAGAGCTAACTGATAAATACACAGTCAGAGCTTTGTCAGTTGTAACTGAAAAGGATATGTGGTGGTCCTGTGCAGAAGGATGCATGTGGAGCTTAGTTTGCTGCTTTCCAAAAGCACATACAGGTCCTAGGATTGAAGCTTTCTGTGATAAGGTACCAAAACCTTCTGTTTGCTGGAGGTGGGGAGATGTGGATGTGTCACTGCTTGTTATCTGGAGGAAGTGTTAGGAGAAGAAGAAAGAAGCACAGGATGGGTGATATTTGGTGAGTTAGTTCCAAACTATCTGGGTACCAGAGTCTTGAACAATTTGGGAGCACGAATTATAACCCCTGAATGGGGAAATGTTGGATGCCAGAAGTGATTCAGACCAAGGTGGATTTGTGTGAAATGGATCCTCTAATTCCTGTAGTCCATTAAATATCCTTCTCACTTCTGAAAATACAACCAAAACAAGACACTTCCAGATTCTCTCACACAGTATCTCACACCACAAAACACTCACCATGGCCTCCTGCCAATATCAATGTATATCTTGTCCCAATGCTTTATTTTTCCTGAATGCATTTCATGCTGTCTTTGGCCCCCCAAAATGCCAAGAGATTTGCTCTCAGGTGCACCTTGCTTTTTGCCAGTAGAGTTTTCAGCTTTTAAGGACACTTTTAACCTGCCAGGGACAAAATGGGATATGAGGAACCCGTTTCAATTACAGCATGTGAGGTGGTTTCCCAGCAACAAGAGTATTTAAAAGCAACAAAAATTAACATACTTTAAAAAAGCAGGAGCACCAGCAGCTGATTTTCATGGTGTAATATTTGGTATTCATTAAAACAGAGTTTCTGAGCACTGCTTCTGCCTCAAGGCACAAGCTCAATTCATCTTAAAATCATATTTCTCCTTCCTTCATTGAAATGTACTTAGAAAAGACACAAAAAGGAGAAGAAGGTATAAGGAAAGAAAGGGACTGACTAGACTTGTAACATAATTGCTTGGAGCTAAGCTATTGACTTCTCTCTTGCTGGAACAGCAAAGCTCAGTTGCTCTCTCAAGGAATAATCCCTTCTCCTTTAGGATCCAACTTGTTTTGAACAATGGAAAGAAATACTCTGTCTTAAAATTGCCTTTCCCCTTCCTCCTTACACCCTTTTTGTCACCTCCACTGTGCATCCATCCCTTCTTATTCACTCCAAAATCTGCTGGAGTCTCATCTATAGACTTGGTATATCCCACAGCCAACCTAGTCCTATGGCAGGCAACAACCTGGTCCCTCTTGGGTTCAGTATGAACTGACCTGAACCCAAAAAGTGGAGTTAGAAAGAAACAGAGTCCTGGTTATGCTGGAGAGGAGCATTCAATCACTTCATTAACCCTGACAGTGTTTCAAATGAAGACCTTAATGGGGCAATCAATAATTCAGCCTGTGATCAGTTTGTTAGTCAGTCTCAAAAGCTTTTCTTTTAATAGAGGACTCCCAGAAGGATCATGAATGGTTACTTGCAAGGAGTAATTCAGTGTGCATTGCAAAACAGGAGTTCTGGATTTTATTCTGCATCTTTCTGGCAACCACAGTCACTCCCCTGTCTCCTTAGGCTGCTGCTGGATGATTTACCTTAGGTGGCTCAAAGTCCTCTGTCCTCCAGCAGTTTAGCCTATTTCAGCAACCTGGATATTCATTCTTGTCCTAAATGATTGGCAGGAAAAGTGAGTCTTTGAGCTCTTGCATGCTAAAAGCTGAGCTGATAGGACCCCCACATTCAGCTCTGGTGTTTCTTCACTAAACCCTGCCTGTGCTTCAGCAGAGAATCAGAGACCATGTTTCTGTAGTGTGATGGTGCCAAGTACAACCTGCCATTGCCTCCATGGAGCTCATTAGCTCAGCTCAGCTACATACTGCTTCAGTGCAGGTTCACATTAGCTTGGAAAACCCCATGCAGATACCTCCAAGACCAGTGCAAAGGTCCCTTTTCCCCCTTTCCCTTCCTCTTCTTCTCTCTGAAAGCATTCCACCCAAAGGAAGGTGGACAAGGAGATTATATATGGTAGTATTCAACATTTGAGGTGGATGCAAACCAGCAGAACAATTGCTTTGTGCAGTTTCAGTTGTAAGTAATAGGGATGCTCCCTTTCTGCTTTGCTGGGTAGAATTTTATCTTCTGGTTTTGACACTTATTAATTTTCTACTTATTGCACTGCCTCTGAGGTTTTCATTGTTGGGTTATTTTTATTATTATTATTGTTATTTAAAAGATCAATGCACGTGGAGTTTTCATTGTCACATTATTCACTCGGAGTAAACATAATCCCTGAAACAGAAGATTTTATCTGGGGAACTCGGATGAAATTCCATGGCTGACAGTTGTTCAAATGAGCTCTCTCTGCCAGAGTACAATAGCAAATGATATTCTTCATTCCCTTTTCCTTCTCCTCATTATGTATTGGAGGGAAGGCAGGGAGAGAAAAGCAGGGTCATGCTGGCATTGCATTTATTCTATTGTGATGACTTCACTGCACACAAGTAACAAAGGACTCCCTTGGAACACAACACTTAGCACTGAGACTACACCTTGGGTTTAACATGCTATGTGACCCATTCCAGGTTGCAACGACTTGCTAAGTCAGCTAATTTCTTTTCCTTGTCCTTACACAGCAGAAGTAAATGGAGATTATATTATTTCCTACCCAGAAGTCCTCCCTCTTGCTGGCATCAGCTGAGATAGCCTGGAGATAATGTACCTGAGCACTGGGGCAGCTTTCTAAAGGATGTGCTCTGTTCTCTGTGATATAAGTTATATGGGAAGGGGGAAAGCAGGTTCAGCCTTGTCTGCTAGCATAGCCTTCATGTGGTTCAGAATGAAAACAGCCACGTGACATTTAGGGAGAGCTGAATTGAGGAGAACTGTGGGTGGTTGAGGCAGAGTGGGGGTAACACAGCCCATCTTGAGAGCAACAAACAGTGTCTGGCATCCCGTGAAGAGGAACAGGCTTTGGGCTAAGGAGATCAGCCAGTGTGAGCAAGAGGGCTTAAAATATGGGATGGATCTTGGTACGGGAATGGCTTAGGTTTACTCTAATCAAGCAGGATGGACATCCACTTAGAGCTGTTATATCCAAACACATCATCCCTGTACTGCTGTGCTCAAGCAATTCAAGTAAGAAATGGAGCTGTTGCCCCCTTGATCTTTGCTCCATGGCCACCATTCAGCAAGAACAGCCCTCAGCAGCTGACAAACAGACCTGTAAACCCTTCTGTAGGCTGCTTGGGGTACTTTTGTCACTCTAAAACCATGCCAAGCTTTTCACTCTTCCCCTGCTCACTCTTGGATTGACACTGAAAATGTTTACACCAGATTTTGCTTTAACTCTGACCCTCAGTGCTGAGATAGGGTGGTTTGGATAGGTTTATAACAATACTATTGTTATTTTCCTGGTGTATGTTTTCCCTTTCTGCTAGATTGGTTTTCACTCTAGCTATATTTCTTTGAATGTGAAGGATATTTTTTTTCCTTTTCCTCCTTGTTTTCCTTTTTGATCCTCTCCTCTGTTTAAAAGCAAAGTCATCAATAATTTTAGAGGCAATGTATTTACTCTAACTCTCCAGGATAACATGGTTGGAATGTTTTGATTGATTTATGTCTATAAAAAAACCAAAGTGCATCAGCTGTTTGTCTGTGGAAACCTTTGTTCTCTTTAAAGGTATGAGCCCTGTGCCTCATTAGTCTCCCAAGCTTTCCTTTAGGTACCTGTTGTGTTTCCCACAGTTTTATAAGCTGTCTGCCTCTAATAAATGAAATTATACTTCAGCTGTAAAGTGTTCCCATAAGCAATCAAAGAAATGCTGTCTTGTAGTCTCTGAGAATAAGCACCATCAGTACCACTGTCACATCATCAAGATGTAACACAGCCTGGTTAGTAGTTTTTATGCTGCTCTGACAGTTCAGGTGGTGAAACATCTCTAAAAACGCAGTATTGGAGGAATGGAAAGAATTGAGGATCAGCAAATACCAGCCTAAGGTGCCTGGCACTACTCTATCACAGCTGATTGTCAGAGAGAAGGGTCAAAAACTGAAACCAGATGAATTAAAAGTGGAAATCACATCCAGGTTTATTACGATAATTTGAAATTCTCAGTAGGAGTTACAAGATCTGTGTCAGCACCTTCAGGGAGCTCCAGAGAAGCTGAGCTAAACCTCCTCTGGGACCCACAGGCAAGTAGAAACTTGCTGTTTGCTTTTGCTCTCGTTTCTTGTTTCAAAGAGAGAGAATTGAAAGGTTTGTGTTTCTCCTGGAGCATCTTCAGGTCAGCTGAGAGGATGAATGCAGCTGTGCACGTGCTCTGGTCTGTTCTCCTCTCACACCTACAATGCAATCCAGAGGAAGAGGAGGAGCTTTCATCAATTTCTGATGACATCAGGCTGCCAGCTCCCTATTTTGCTTGCACTGATCTGGCATCCAGCAATGGCAATCTCCAATTCCTGAGGTTTTATGCATCTCTCCCAAGCTCCTGGAAACATTCAATGGCTAAGGTTGAGACCTGATCCCCTTTGCTTTCACCACCTTCTGCTCAGGTTGCATAGTCCAATGTCATATTTACACACAAAGCTTTCTGCTGTTATCCAAGTAGTAAATCACTGCCACTAAGAGTCCAAGGCATGCATGAGAGACCTCAGAGAGCTTGGAGCACCAGTGGGTGTGCGTGGAAGCAGCCCCATGAAACCAGAACCTCTTTTCAGGTAGTTGTAGAGAGTGGGAAGGTGTCTCCTGTACCTCCTTTTCTCCAGGCTAAACAACCCCAATTCCCTCAGCTGCTCCTCACAACACTAGTGCTCTAGACCTTTCACCAGCTTTGTTGCCCTTCTTTGGATGATCTGCAGCATTAGAAAAAGGTAATGGAAAGGTTCTTCTCACTGCTAAGACATCGAATGGATTGTATGCCCAGCTAGGAGCCCCAGGGCTGGTAGGTAAACCTCCAATGTAGTCTGTACAGGACAAGAATTTGGTCCAATTTCCTCAACACCACTATCCAGAGCTCTTTGTTATGGTGTCCAATCCAGTTCCCAGAAAGGTGCACTCTCCCACAGTCCTGCTGTGAGGATGTCTCAGATGCCTCCACAGGACATCTCGATTGATGTTAGATGCCTGTGTCAAGACATAGGACTTGAGCCCTTTCATTTTTCCCTGTGCTTCTCCTATCCTGCATCTCCTTTTGCTCCTTATTTTGTTTTCCCCAGTGGCAAGAGCTCCAGCCTCTAGGAGCTGCTCTAGTTAAAACTATTCACATGTTTTTGTTCCCTGGAGTTATCCAGAGAGTTTCTGCACAAAGGAGAAACATCAGGACACAGAGTTTGTGCTGACCCATCCCTCCAGCAGAGCAGTTAAAATAGAAATCATGAAAGAGAAATATTATTATCAGAAAACAGCACAACCTCTGGTATAAAACAACAGCAGGAATGGACTTGTCAAGCACTATTAGTATTTTCATTTTATTTTTTCAATAAAAACAGGGAAAGAAGGAGTGTTTACAAGCAGAGCAGTCTGTTCTCTAGTCAAAATACTCTGTCTGATTAGGCTCTGGGACCAAGTAATTAACAATGATCAAAGAGCATATTTGTCATTAAAAAGTTAAGGGAGATAAAAATATCATTTTATTACTATTTTTTTTGCCTTTTTTTTCCCTCCAGATATAAAAGCATAATTTTCCAGTATTTGACAATATAATCTTCATCACTGTTTGGTTGCTTTTCTTTGGAGGCAGAAAGTAATTTTTGTCTAAAAGCAAAAAAAATAATGAAGTGAAATAAGGAACATTCTTGAATAAATCCTATTTATGCCAAAACTTCTCTTCTAATTTAAAACAACAAAAAAAGGCTCTACAAAATATTATGGTCAGATCTACAGATTGCACAAGGTGGTTAGCTCAATTACAGCAGGAAAAGAATAATCCTGAGAACTAATTTAATATGCTGGTATGCAGATGGTTAATTGGATTAATAATTACCTTGCATATGTAAAAGGAGGTTTTTCTGTTTGCACAGGCAATTTTTATCAGGATTCTCCTGGGATAAAGAAAGAAAAAAAAAATCATGCTAATAAAAGACTGTTTCAGATAGTAAGATAATTTTGCCTTGGTTGTGACTAAACTTTAGAAGAAGCAGCTTTCTGCTTCCATCAGAAGGTAATTTAAATAAAATCAAGATTTTTTCTTTCTTTTTCTTTCCCTGTACACTCACCTAGAGTCACTCTAGGGAAGAGAGAGAAAAGTGAAGCATGTTGTAATGTGTGCAGAAATCAAAAGACAATGGAAAAAAATCTGGTTTTAAGCATTTTTGGGGGGGGTGGGAACAAATTGCCATGGCAACTCTCTAAACGGCTCTGTCTTCAAGGAAATCATGCTGTTCTCTCCAAAAGTGAGCTGCATAATACAACCAGCACTTGAAAGTTATCTTGGAAAGGCATGTGTACAGGCAAAGCAGAAATATTTTATCAATTCCAACTTATGAAACATTCATTCTGAGGCACTAATGTTTCACCCAGCACTTCTTCTACCCAAAGGCAGGAGCTGAATAACCTTGCCACGGAGATGTGCGTTTTTAAGTGTGTTTTGTGGTTGGGCTGATTTGGTCTATCAGCTCCTTTCTGCTTTGCAAGCACTCAGAGTCTCTTGCCATCAATATATAAGTTGATTCTAACTCAGATGGTTCTTAAATCAGAGCCTGAAATGTTTAACCTATTTCTTTTACCCTTTTCTTCTCTGGCAGCTTGTGTCAGTCAATGTTTTCTTCCCAGCAGCTTCAGTGACATCAGTGTGCTGCAGAGAGGGGGATGACAGAGAGGAGAATTTGACCTAATAACTGGACTTGGAAAAGCTGTTCCTTATTTCAAAGCAATCAGATGGTTTGAGGCATCAGGTCACACCAAAGATTATGTTTTACTCAGGCATGCAGCTGCTAAGGGGGTCTTTTCATTTCCATCAGAGAGAAATGGTGCTGGGAGCCTCAGTGGGCAAGCAAAGCAAAGAGACCTGTGTCACTAAGAAAGCAGGATTTTCTTTCTAGGGAATAGCTCAGTGGATTTTGTGTTTTTCATCCTGGTTTGAGATTTTTCCCATTCCCACCATCCCCACTGCACCATCCCAAAGTATTGCCATCTTTCATCCCCTTGTAGGTTACACTGTAGCCTACTAAACAGCTCAACCCTTTTACCACAGATAAGAGAAGGTTGGAAACAGCAGGACATCATATTACCATCGACATTAACATATTGTCATCCTTCTTCTACAAGGACTCAATTGAGGCAGAGAGAAGAACACAGTAAATAAAATAATAAAGACAGGCTGCTACTCCCTTTTGAGTTGGATTTCTTTTATCTAACATTAGCCATCTGAAAATGAGGCATCTGGCCTAGTGCAGACATCTGGACTCTCAATAGTCAGTAGAGAGAAGCAGCTCCAGAGGTGATTCATCACAGCTCTTCAGGAATTGTCCCTGGAAGCTCCACCAGCTGCAGAAGGAACCCAGATGAGAAGCTCAGCATGGATACCCACCTGTTAACTGACAGGAATCTGTCAAGAAAAATCCCACCCTTGCTTTTTATGATTAAAGGAACTCATGGGCAATATTGTTCCACTGCATGATCTGAGCAAAGCTGAAACAAGGTGGCTACTGTTGATCTCAGGCAAGAATATGCTTAGAGTTATTACAGAACAGGTAAGATGATTAGGGGACTTGAACATCTCTCTTATGGGGAAAGTCTGGAAGAGCTGGGGCTGGTTAGCCTGAAGAAGAGAAGGCTGAGGGGGGATCTTCTCAATGCTTATCAGTACTGAATGGGTGGCTATCAGGAGGATGGGGACAGTCTTTTTTCCATGGTGCCCAGTGACAGGACAAGATGCCCACAGGAAAAGATGCCTTCCTTATGTCCAGGATGCTGGTACAGACCATGATTTCAATAGTTTTGCTGAAAGCAGAAGTGGTATGACCAGACAGCTTCATAAAAGCTATACTGAAGATAATCCAACCTTTTAATTCCTCACCAAGCTTCCCAATGTTCTAGGAAGGCCAAACATCCAACATCTAGCACCTAAATCCCAATGTTTGGTGTCTCAGTTTAGTTCCCTCTCCTTGCTGAAGATCCAGCACTGAAGCCCTCAGCAAAACTCTGGATCCTTACTGTGCAGCTAAAGAGAGGAAGGAATGACTCTGTGTGTGCACATAATCCTGTTCCAGAACAAAATATGTCACTGTGGGTGTGACAGCAGCACTTGGCTTCCATGGAGGGGGATGTAGGGAAAATGTAAAGCCCTTTGCAGTGTAAGTCCCTCCCTAAAGCCATCAGGCTGTGGAGGAAGGTTGTGAGCCTCAGAAACATCTCCTCCTTGCCTCTGAGTGAGCACACATATTCTGCTTTCCAGGTGAGACAGATTACAATTCCATTTTGGGCTTGTTGTTTTTTTTTAAGTTTAATTTTTCCATGGACAGGTGCAAAGGTATCCCTCCAGGAGAAAGTGTATTTCCCTTTCTGCCCCATTAAGACTCCAAACCTTGCCAAGCTAGTCAAAAGGAAGGAGAAGAAAAATCAAAGTGCAGCAGTAAGCTTTATAGCCCTGATCTCAGCTATTTTTCTTTGCAGAAGACCCATCTTTGAGTACTCTGTTACTGAACCTCCCTATTTAATGACCCTTCTAATGCACTGCTATCAGGTTGTGCCATCTGTATTTGGGCAAATGTGCTCGCTTGCCTGTTTACTCAGCATAAATTATCTTTATTTAAAGTTTAATGGAAGTTACATCTATTTGGACATCTGTACTTAACTGATTACTGGCCACATTGGGCTGCCTGGTGGTTCTGCATGAACTTGCCAGCTGCTATGAAATGATAAGAGCCTGACATATGTTAAGAGCCAGCAACAATCACAGGCAGGGAGTGCAATTTTATTATTATTTGAAAAAAACCAACAAACAACAAACCCCAACCCTAAAAAGTATTTCTGAACTGGCAGCTAATAACAGCATAAAGGAATCCACCTGCTTTCCCCAACTGCCTCCTCCACCCCCATGCATGTCTCTGCTGGCAAGCCAAACCTTTTCAGAAGCACATTAAACAAATCCCCCCCCCCTCCTCTCCTTAGGAATGAGTGAACTTCTTTCTCCATGCCATTAAACCCTCCTACGGCTTGCTACCTCTTTCCTGCAGTGAAGGCTTCTGGCACTAGGAAGCCAAGAGACCATCTCGGTGCAGCAGCATCTGCAGCTGATTTGGAAAGTTGCTGCCATCTATAGATAGGTATGAGGATGTGCTGGAACTGTTAGAGAGAAGGTTTGACAGCAACGAGGTGGAGGGAAAAGAGGGGAATATAAAGAAGGAAAAGGAGAGGTGCAAGGGTCTGAGGAACTGCTCCACTGCACTGCACCACGAGGCCCATCTGCTCCTGTCTGGCAACAGCCAGGTGCAGAGGCATGCATGGAAAAGTAGCAGGAGACAAACGGGAGAGAAAACTTCTTCCTAACTCCTGGCTTATGCCCTGCAAAGATGAGTGAGGGAGTCTAGACTCCTCTAATNAGACCACAAGTGATTTTCAGACTGTGCCTGTAATGATATTTATAGTCTTAAATAAGTAATATCACAGCCACCCTTCTAGTCCAACATCCCTTCCTGATGTTCTTCAAGCCTTTCATTCTTCTTTGATGTGTCCCAGCTCTGGTATGTTAATTTCTGCAGAGGTTACCTTAACTGAGAAAGATGCTTTTTCCCCTAGCAAAAAAAAATAGGGTAAAAAGGATGACAAAGCAGACTCTGCTGTTTGAGGCTATTTTTGTGTCTCATGTTGCACTGAGGAAAACTAAATATCAAATGAAATCTCAGCACTGGCGTGGTCAGGTGAAGGAAAGTTGTGTATTCATCCCCCTTAAATCTGCATTTGTTCCAGAGCAAGATGTGAGATTGACCCTTCTTCCAGAGGAGATGTGCTGCTGGCAGAAGAGTTTGTGACTTTAATGTGACTGGACAGCACTTCCTACTGAAGAAAACTTTACTGAGTATTAAAAAAGATGTTTTATCAAAAGCTCCTTTACTTTTCCTCTCAGTTTTCAGGGTTCCTTTAATCCTTTCATACATTTCTCTCAGGATCAGATGATTAGTCACTTATGTTTCCAAAACTCTTCAGCACAAATATAGCCCTGGAGAAAACAGCTGTCAGCTTAGATTTGCTGTGGGTATCTAGTGGCCTTGATGACTGGATTTTACTTAGGTCCCAAAGCTGCTCCTGTTTAACTGATGTCCCATGGAGCTTCCTGGAAGCAGAACCAAGCTTTAGGCTGGGTTTCTGAAAAAAAGCTCCTAAAATCCTACTGTAGAGCTTCATTATTACTGACCTCTGAGACTTGATGAGGTCTAGCAGCACTCTACTTTGAAAAATCAGGGCAGTCACATATCTAGTCGTCATGGAATTAAAGAGGTTAGTATTAGACATCCATTTCTGGAGAGCTTAGTGGAGTGGAAGAGACATGAAATCATCCTGTGTCTACTAGAAGCAAAGAGGACCACGGTCTTCAGTGGCAAAACAGCTGAAGGTGGAAAGCCTTGTTCTCTTGGGGTCAAAACAACTTTGAGCTCAAGATTGGCCTTGACCTGCAGGATGTGGACCATGACTGAAGACCAGGTGTGGTCTATGGAACATCTAAAGAAGGGATGGGACATTATGGATTGATAGAAGAGGCATCACTGATTTTTTTCTCAGGGCACAAGGGCTCTTTCCCTTTTGTGCAGCCCCATTTGGAGTGGGGAGACTCAGGGGACAATGTCCACCACATGCTCCTGCATTGCCTTCAGAAATCTGCTGCCTTGACTCCCTCAGGGAACTCATGAAGCTGTCTCAGCAGCAGCCACAGAAAGACTCTGCTCTGAGACAGAAAGAATCACAAGAGCTGCCCACTCTTCTTCCAAGCCTTAAATGGAAGAAGAAAATTTATCCTTGGAGTCTCCTAGTCCATCACTGTCCACTGCAGCTTTCTTTGTCTTCTTTAGTCTCTACGGCATGAGACAAACACAGTTTATGTGTGATGGCTCCACTCTTCCTACTAACACAGAAAATTACTTTTATTTACTGTTATGATTAAGTTGCCATATGTTGTGTTTTCATCAAATGGCTGCATGTAGTGGTAGATATGTTTGCAACCTTAGGATTGGATGTCTGCAAAAATACCTTTTTATTTTATGTTTGTGTGTCGTAGTCTGATGTCTGTGATCTTCTTTTTCATCACCATAGTGGAACTGGTGCAATGCAAACACATCCAGCCTAGGAAAATACAAAGGAAAATACAAAACACACCTAGAAAAATTTTGTGTGTGTGTGAGAGAGAACACAGAGGTATAGAGAAAATTATAGTCTATATACTCTAATTTAATCTGATGAGACCTCACCTGCAGTGCTGGGTCCAGCTCTGGAGTCCTCAGCGTAAGAAAGACACAAACCTGTTAGAGTGGATCCAGAGGAGATCACAAATATGATCAGATATTTGTGATCAGATATCACAGGCTGAGAGAGTTGGGGTTGCTCAGCCTGGAGAAGGGAAGGCTCCAGGGAAACCTTACAGCAGCCTATAAGAAAGTTTGGGATATTCTTTACAGCAGGACCTGTTACAATAGGACAAGGGGTGATGGTTTTAGATTAAAGGACAGTTGATGTAGGCTAGATCTAAGGAAGAAATCTTTTATGCTGAAAGTGGTGAAACACTGACCCAGGTTGCCCAGAGAGGTGGTAGATGTCCCAGCCCTGAAACCATTCCAGGTCAGGTTGTTTGAGGCTCTGAGCATCCTATCTAGTTGCAGATGCCCTCAGATCTTTTTTATGGCTTTAGAAATCTCTGGAACATGCTGTATCTGGGGAGTAATCCTTGTCCCTAAGGGATTTAAAACAGATTATATCAGTATCTGCCACGATTGGTTCATATGCAATGGATTTATGTGGGAATGGACTAAATGACCTATTCAAGGCTTTCCCTGTCCTGTTTTGTACCTTTTAACAAGACCATTTACCCATAAATGTCTGAGTTCACAAACACTGAACTGGGGTTTTTTTTACCCAAATTCATCCACCTGAGTGCAGTTGTCTCACCATTGCTTGGAAAAAATGCCTGAAGGATCTGTCTGGCTTGGCATTACCAGGATGTGTAATTAGGGAGTTAATTAAAGTTTACAAAATATTTTAAGATCTTCAGAGAAATGCCTTCTCTAGCAGAAAGGCATTATTAGTGTGTCACACGAGGAGCCACTGAGCACTCCAGTAAAACAGAGAATACACAGCAAGAAAGAAAGAAAAGCACCAGAAACTTGACAGTGTAACAAATACTGAATTTGTTGACAATGGAAGAAGAGGGGGAAAGATTAGAAACTTATAAAAATGCCTAAATAACTGAAAAATAGTAATTTATTATCTGCCTCTTTGAGGAGGAGTATTGCCAAAGGAGCCAGTGGTAGTGTGAATTATGCAGAGTGCAGCTCTTTGGGAAATGGCAGCTGCTCACCTAGCTGATAGAAACACTGAATGAAAAACAAACCTCTGTCTGACTATTTATGAGACTTTTTGAAGATTAGAAGAGCAAGTACCTGGCCCAGAATGTTAACTTGATAAGAAGTCTTTATGCATGTCATATAAATAATGGATTGTGGCTTTTGCAGTTTATTAGCTGCTTCCATTAGACAACAGCTACATCCTCAGAGCTCTGTGTGGATTTGTCTTTAATAACACCACAGCCTTCATCTTTTTCCTTTTTAAATTAGGTTTTTGTCCTGATTTGAGCTAGAACAGAACTAGTTTTGTTCAGTTATTCTGTTTTTCAGCTCAGACTCTTCTCAGTGCTGCACTTTGTGCAGCTCACAGCATGTTCTCCCAGACAGTGTCTGCTGCTAGCAGTGACAACACTTGATGGGCAGAGTTCCTGCAGAAAGGCTCTGCCTTAGACTTGCTCCTCTGCAGACCAAGGGCACTGCTAGATCTTGTGTCCCATGTTGGGGTGCAGTAAGGGAGAGGTGACACCTGTGGGGAGGAGGGGACAGGAGAGGTGACCCTAAACTGACCACAAGTGATTCCAACCCATGGATGTCAACAGTCAGTAAAAAGCTAAGAGATCATGAGGGTCAAGCCTCTTCTTCAGTGGCTGGTGTCTGAGGAGGACTCTGTCCATTCTGCCTTTAATCTCAATCCATGTGCCCCTTAATCCAGTTCCAGAATCCAGCTCCTGAATCCAGTTCCCATCTGCCACTGAGTCCAGTCTGGCAATTCCCCAGTTCCTGCCACAGCATCAGTGGTGACATAGATGGAATAGCCATCAGGGGTTTGGGTTTGATATTGGTTCTGTATCTATTTGTATAGATTTCATTTTATTGTTATTTTAATTGAAGTTATTTATTATTTATTGGGGTTTTACTTATTTTAGCCACCAGCCCCAAGCAAACTGGTGAGGGGCTGATAGGGAAGCTGCAGTTACCTGTACAGAGTGGGTAGGATACTTCCATCACAGCACTGATTTTCTGTTCATATTCATTTTCCTGGTCCCTCTCCTCCAAAATGCACCTTCAGAGGATCTTCAATAGCTTTGGAGAACATCCCTGTTATCCCTGCTGATATTTAGGCTTCAGTGAAATGTGAGCATGGGAAAGGCAAACCATTCAGTTAGAATAAACCAGTTGATTTGGAAGTGCTTTTAGTCACCAATAGGGTGATAGAGTGTGGTAAACCTGCCAGCAGTGATCTATGCAGCCACTAAGAATGTTATTTTAATGAATTATCCAATACAGTTAAGAGATTCTTAGAAAATAAATGTATAAAGTAGCTAAACTGTGATACAAAACACATGTTTGACAGTGGTGATTATGTGGTACTTTCCCCAGGGTGAGGTTTTTGTGATCCAACTTCTTTTCATCCACCTTCTGCTAAGTACCAATGCAAGGGGACTGTAAATAGCCCCTGTCACTATAACAATGAAGAATATTAACTCTATTTAATAGAACCTCTGTAGCTTCTCCATAAACATTTCTGTGTGCCTGGTCAGTGAGGAACTTGGCAAGGGCTGTTAAGTGTTGGTTGGACTGTGCTTCATCTTCATCAAATCTGAGATTCAGCAGCCCTTAATCAGGATTAGAGCACAGTAAACATCATCAAATGGAAATTGTGCCACATCAATTTATACCAAATGAGAATTCATCCCTGGACTTGACTGTAGGCATCTTTTACTCCTGTCCATTTCTAATTAGAAGCCAACTTACTTGAAGACCTCATCCAAAAACCTCCACAGTGGTTATAAAATCACTGTTATACACCTTGATGCCTTCTGGCCTTGTTCCTGAGCTAACTGGAAGGGGAAAAGGTCCATCCATCATCAGCAATGAGGACCATAACCAGAGTCATTAGACTCAAATGACACGTTCCACTGGAAAGGAACTGAAATACTGTCCTTTGTGTTAAAGTAGTGACTGCAGCTACAGTTAAAAGCTTGTTGTTTACATGGCATGCAGGCACAATAATCTCACCAGGGGGAAAATAGAGGTTTTGGCTGGGTGTCAGGGTTTTAAGTGCCCAACCATTCTTACCCCTTCAGTATGTTTTGTTTTACCACCTCCTCCCATCCTTAACCTCACTGAAACCCAGCTGAAGCTATGGTGCCAGCAGAGAAGGGAGTCATATACATCCCCCATGGCTGATAATGTTCTTCCTCATCATGGTTTGCATAGTCCACCTGCCTTGGCCAATTGCTCAGAGAGCTCCATTTCCTTCCCAGCTCCTCATCAGCCATGAAGCACACCTCCTCTAGTGACTGCAGATATCTGTTGCTTAAAAAAGAAACCTCTATAAATCGTTTAGAAATATATTACTAAGCTTATTCTAAGGCTTTATAGGAAATTAGAATAGGTAGTGTTGCTTAACAAGATTTTTGTAAGCAGATATTATCTCCACCTACATCACCATGACTGGCTGGGTAGCCCCAGCAAGAAGAGGTAAGGATGATGGGTTGGCTTGCTTTTCTCCTCTTCTGATTATAAAGCAAGGCAGCTTGGATTCAGAATATTAAACTCCTCTATAAAATACATTATTAATCTGTACAGCAACCCTCTTTTTACTGCCTGATGCCAATTTATTGCTACAGTATCCTTTGGAATGTGACATTAATAAAAGTGGTGCAATAACACAGCCTGTGAATTGGTAGTTACTGGTAATGAGGGAGCGATTTAGGAGTGGGGTTTGTTGGCAAAACTAAAGGGCCATTATTAGTCTGATGGCTGATTAAATAGTAATTATTCACTATCTGTTTTTCTGACCCACCCCACTATTTTTCCGGGTACTTTCACAATTATGCAGTTTTTAAGCTATTAGCCAAAACAGAAGTAAAATAAGACTCTGCTATGCAGCTTGAGCAAAGAGGTTAGGTTCAAAACCAAGTAGCAAGAATCACAGAATCATTAAGATTGGAAGAGACCTCTAAAATCACCAAGTCCCACCATCTACCTATCACCACCATGCCACTAAATCATGACCCTAAGTAAGTACCACAACTACACCTTCTCTGACAGGGGAGTGTCAGACAGATACAGGAAGGAGGAGGTCTCCAGCCAGAGGCTGTGAAGGAAGGAGATGACAAGGGTTAAAGCAAGCGTTGTGTTTACTGGCTTTCAAAGTTTCTGCCTTAGCTGCAGGCTCAGGAAAGGGTGTTACTGTTATTGCACATTACTGTCAAAGGCAAGAGTGTCTGTTTTCTGAAGACATTAGCAGTTGCTGAGTTGTCAGAAAAAGAGACCACGGTGCAACCTCACGGGTTTTGAAACCTGAGATGAAAAAGGGCATAGAGAGAAGTTGGAGGTGATAAAGCATCTCAGGGATTCAACCGGGTGTTGGGTGAGGAATGGGTGATCATACTGTACCCTCTGACAGTGTTTGCAGCTCTGAGTGCTCACTGAGGCAGTTCCTAACCAGAAGAGAAAAGTGAGTCAACCCATGTACCCACAGCAGCTTCTGACAATGCATGGACAGCACATCTGTGAGGCAGAATGCATGCAGGAAAGGCTAACCCCTTCAGAAAATGTGCTGCTGGGAAGTGATCACACACTGGAAGAGAAGAAGATCTAAAGGAGATTGTATTCAGCCAATCACCAAAGAAGAGCAAAATTCTAAAGGGCAGTTCATCATCTCCCAGAAAGGATCCCATTGTGTTCAAAAGATACATCTCTGTGACAGCAGCTCCGATGCAGGCTTTGGAGTAGCTACAGAGTAAGACATCAATAATGGAATAAATAGAAAAGATTAAAATGAAGCTTCAGGAAAGGAGATAAAAGTCCAAATTAGTCACTCTGAGCAGAGTGCCTCCTCCCTTCCCATAGAACACAGCTCATAGAGCAATCTCATTTAAGTCACAGGATGATTTAGGAGTAAAGGGACATGAAAAACACACACAAAAAAAGAAATCACAATATGGCCTTTTGTTTAAGAAGAAAGATGTTAAGATAAAGTAAAATGAAACTGAGAAAGTTAAGCTCAATGAAGAGTCATCCAGAGAGAAATTTATCATGCTAACCAGCTTTATCCATTCAAAATTCTCTCTTGTTTTAATCCTTATACTTTGGTGTATTTCCAGCATGAAAAAACCCCCACAATAAGAATGATTAATAAACATGAAATCAAAACAGCTAGTAGGGCCAACCTTCAATGCTGTTTTAGTCATTGACCTTTTTATACTATGCATGTGAATCCAGTTTTGGTGAGCCCAGCAGTGTAAGATGACTGATAAAGACCTTTCAGGCTAGCAGGGCTAAAGTTTCAGAGGGTGTTATGGTGACATTTCAGTGAAATCAATCACAGAATCAATAAGGTTGGAAGAGACCTCTAAGATCATCAAGTCCGACCATCTACCTGTCACCACCATGCCACACTCCAGGGATGGTGACTCCACCAGCATCCTGGGCCAATGCCTAACAACTCTTCCTGTGAAGAATTTTTTCTTACTATCCAATCTAAACCTCCCTTGGTGCAACTTGAGGCCATTTTCTCTTCTCCTGGTTGTTTTTCAGCATTCAAATTTTACCTGCAGACCACTCTCACACTTGAAGGAAGGAACAGAAATGTGGGATTTGTCTTCCGTAGGTTTAGAAAGGAACAAAAGTGTGGGATTTGTCTTCTCCATCTTTTGGTAGTCACAATGTTGACAGCCCCATCTGAGCTAGCTGTCGAAGCTCTCAATGGAGAGAGTAAAATGCTTCTATAAATGTGACTCATGCAATCCATCTAAGCATCTACATTAGGATGAGATGACTCACACTCTATAGGTGACTACAGGAGTCGTGTGGGTAGTGATATCTAGCTTTTAGACAGTCAATCTTAGGCAAGATGAAGCTCACATCTAGAGAGCAAAACTGTGAGACAGTGGCCCAATAGTTCAGAGAGCAGCCCCTATGGACACTAAGCATAGGCTTGAGCTCAGAACAGATGTTTTAGAACAGCAGTGGCATTTGTTTTAGCTCAATCACAGTCAGGACAGCTCATCTCTGTGTCTCTAAGAAATCCATTTTGTCCCAGATAGCAATTGCCAGCTGACATTTTATCCAAAAGACTTACCTGAAGCCATTTAAAGTGTTTCTTGCTCATCTGTTGTTCTGATGAGTATCAAAGCTTTTGGGTGAGGATTTGTGTTTTCCCAACTTGGTTAATGAAGCAAGAGGAGGAACATTTCTTCCAACTCAGATAGACACACTCTTGGTCACAATGTGGAGGTGTCCAGTGGGGTCAGGGAACCCCCTGGGTCACAGCTCTCCTCAGCACCCATGTACAGTCATCCTGCTCACTGTGAAGTTGCTTTTCCACCTGGGATTTCATGAGCTCCCAGGAGCATCTCAGGATCAGAAAGGCCAGCAAGCTCTTGGTTTGCCTTGGCACATGGCCCAAGCAATCTGAATAAGAAAATAAAGTGGGAATCCCTCAGGAGGAGTTGAATATTCAGATTTTGTTCTATATTCACACTGCTCCATATGCAAGAGGAGCAAGACAGGGGGAATCAGCCTCCATGAACTGTTTGGTTGTCCCTCTACTATCCCTCACTTCCCTAGTCAGGAATTACTTGTCTGAAAGGTTTTAGGGTTGGTTTTTTTTGCTTTGCTAAGCAATAATTACTGCTTTTAGCAAGTAGCTCTGGTGTTTTAAATAATGATAAATTTTCTAGGGGAACATTCGATTAACTTCCAGCTTGGAAAGGTGTCATGCTTGCTCCGAGTCAGACCAGGAAAGCTTCAATTCTCCCAGTGAAACAGTCTGTCCTGTGGGATGCTCCCTCTCCAGGAGCTGATATGCACTCCCTTTGCTCCTGTCTGGAGGGTTTTAGTTTGCCACAATGTGAGGAAAAGAAGTAATCTTGATGTGCTTTTTTTATCTTTTGTAAGATAAGCAAAATCTACCTTGTCTCACTGGACTGCTGATGAATCCTGGGCCACGAGAGAATGTGTGACAGTCATTTACCAAAAGAAATGTGTATTTTCTTCCCTTTTGTGATGTGTGTTTGAATAGTACAGAGTACCTAAAGTTTAATTAAGCAGTTGGTGCTTTTAAAGCAAAGTACCTGCCTCACAGCATCAGTGTGATGACTGAGATCAGAGGCCAACAAGAGACCAAAATACTTATGAAAAATGAAACCCACTTCCCCCTTATCACTGAACAAGCATCCAATTTTGCTCCAGGCACTGCAAGTGTTTTTTTCATACCTCATGTCTGCTCACTAAGGATAAATAGCACATACAAGGCTTGAAATTGTGAAATAGAAAGGATTTTTCTGGTCAGAAATGTATCTTGTGAATGCCCAGCTGAGGATACACCTTAAGAACTCTCTTTTCAGCAGGTTTGACCTGCTGGACTTTATACCTGCTATTTGGCTTATCAGGTATGCTGTTTGCTGGCTGACAAGTGCATTGATATGATCTTAATCCACCTGTTTCTCCTGCCTTTTCCCCATGGGATACAAGGAAAACGTCACCATTACTTGCCATGGGAATAGATAGGGAAGGGAGATGCTGAGTCCTTTCATGACATTCCAGTTTTTACTAGGGAGGCTTTCTTCTCCCTGGTGCATTACATCCTAGAGCAGAAGGTACCCAAAGTGGATGCCAAGGCTTCAGACTTTCATACCAGACATAAAATAGCTCCAGTAGGTTAGAAATAGCAGCTCACCTTAGATCTTGCAGGAGACCCATTCAAACAGGAGAGAAATGGGCTAGAAAACTTTTAAATGTCTCAGTCTTGAGCAAAGACCAATCTCTGTGACTTGGGCTGACCTATTAACATATACAATGTATACAAGCAGAGTTCCCAGGATCTCCTTTCCTTTCTGTGCCACTACCTCAAGGGATGGAGCAATGTCACTCCATCTCATTAAGTTCTCCACTTTAGCAGTGTATTGTTTACAGCAAGCAAGAGGCAAATGAGCTCCTTGCAGCTGACTGCCTTCCCCCTTCCATTCACAAGCCACAGCAGTGCCCATGAAGACATCATTGTAAAGTCAGTTTTGATAATACATAATTCAGTGCCTTCAATTTGCCCCTCCAGGCAACTGTGGTATTTTCTATAATGGCTTGACTCACGAGGGGGAAATTAATTGCATCTTCCTAGCTGGTTGCTCAGAGCTACAACTTCATGTGCACGAGGCAGACTCCCCTTAGGAGTCCTGATTTTTGTCAGAACAATCTGAAATTGTCTCTATGTCATTTATTATTGCAACAGCAACAACTGAGCAGCCTCTATGAAAATACAAATCTAGGTCCATTTAAAACAGATATGCTTTATTACTGCTGTGAACAGCATGCTCTAATGAAAGGAAAGAAAGAAGAGATGGAATTTGCCTGGTGTAATTTTGGGAGACTTGGCTCTAGATAGGGAAGGCTCTGAGGAAGACAATTATGGACATATTGCAAATGGCCATCGTTTTCCTTATTCATTCACACTTTCATTTGGCCCTTGGGGCTTGCAGGGAAATTAAAATGGCAAAAGCAGAAGGAGAGGACTCAAATAACCCCTCCTGTCCAAGCTGTCACCACCTAACAAAGGAGTGAGCATGTAAATATTCACTGCTGTCCACACAAAGAAACATTATCCTACCTGGCTGGAAAGTTCAGTGAGGTGAACATCTATCAGAGACTAGGGAATTTGTAGTCTGACAGACCTCACCTACAATGCTGGGTCCAGCTCTGGAGTCCTCAGCACAAGAAAGATATGGACCTGTTGGAGCAGATCTGGAGGAGGCCACAAAAATGATCAGAGCTCTAGAATATCTCTGCTGGGAAGAAAGGCTGAGAGAGTCATAGTTGTTCAACCTAGAGAAGAGAAGGCTCCAGGGAGACCTTTTTGAAGCCTTTCAGTACTTAAAAGAAGTCAATACTTAGCAGAGTGTTTTTAGCAGGTCCTGTTGCATTCCATGTTGAACACCTTAGATATGTGAGGTCCTTGTGGCGTGGGGGGGACTGGTGCCACATCCACAAGACACAAAGTTGCAGTGATCCAGCACTGCAGCTAGTCCAGCAGCTCCAAAGGTCTTTCTTTCTGTCACACGTTCTGAGCCTTTCATGGCTTTCACAGAAGAAAAATAGGACGGAAGAGGCTGCCTAGGAAGTGTGTATGGGAAAGGAAGAAAGCTCCACCCCTTCCTCAGTTTAGCAGTGGAAGAACCTTCATGAAACATTCATGCCCACTTCGAATGTTATATAAGAACAGTTAGTGAGTGATTCATGCCATGTGCCATTCACTCACCAAATGCACAGACTGTTTATAAATATGTTATAGTCTATCTTTGGAAATATAAATGACTGTAATTAAGGACTCCTGTTCTTAAGCTTCTGAACTCAGTTAACTGTGGCATAATGGTTACTGAACACTGTTTCAAAATACCATCTGAAAGGTCTTTACATATTCATGGGGCTATTGTTGATCCCTTGCTGGTGGTGGCTACAATTTGTTTTTCCAGCTATGGTGTTAGAAAAGGGCTTCAGGTCGAAGGTACAGCTTAAAATGCACACCAGCTGGAAATCTGATCACTTTCTCTTGATTGTGGTGCACCAAAATCCTCTGTTGGTATGCATCTGCTTACATAACTCCATGTATGGAAGAATTCATCCTAACCTTCCTGTTCCCATTTAGCTTTTGGTCTTTGGTAGTGTGATATACCATTTAACAGCTGCATCTTCCACCCCAGGGAAAGCCATCTCTTTGTGGTGGAAAAAATGGTGCATGTGAAGATGCAGTGCACCAGAGCAGCCTGAAGCATCCAGTCCAAGTCACTTTTTGTGAGCAGCATCTCTGCACACCCCTCGTGAGCATGCACAGACACAATGATGCTGCTCAACAGTTCCCACTTCTTGGACCCAGTGGCAGAGCAATATGAGCACTAAAAATCTCCATGTCATGCCCTGATGGCCCAAATAAGGAGTGGTTATAGCTGCAGGTAGCAGTATCACACTAGGCTTGAGTTTTGTTTGGTTTGCCAAAAAGGAGAGAGAAGTGTAGGGAACAATAAGTAAAAGTCTGGTGGTGAAGCACCTTGTTCAAAGCATAAATATTAAAACATTAACACCAGGCAAATGACAAGGTTGTGCTTGCCCAAGTCTGGTCTTAAAGACAAGACAGGAGAGTAACTATCCAGATTTAGGCCAAGACAAGTGGGACTGTAAAAAGCACGTAGAGGAGGGGAGAGAGGACAAGTACTGCAAGGCTTGGCTGGTGAGAGGCACTACTAACAGGGAGGCATGGTTCAGCTTCTAGCCCTGAGCCCAAGCTGCAGCGCTGGAAGAGCAGTTTGCAAAAGGAATTTAAGGAGGTCAGTAATGCTTTCTGGGCTCCTATGTGCCACAAGCCCAGCTACACTGAAAGCCACATCCAGGGGTGGAAATCCATCAGCAGAACTTCTCCACATCCTATTACTCCAGTCATGGGGCACTGGTCATGCCCTCTGGGCAGCTGAAGCCAAGGAATTGTGCATGATAGCAATCAAAGAGAAGAGATTGTCATTTAATTTCATTTCAGCCTCTCACCCAAACCGTTAACACTTGGGAAAGGCTTTTAATAAAATGGGACAAACAGTGATCTCATTTACCATAACTAACACTATCTTTACAGATGCACCATCTGATTCCAGGCACAGAAGAACAGAGGATTATTAGATTAATTCTCATCTCATAATTGATTCATTCTGGGTTTAGTCTGCTTGTAAAGCAAGATAAGATCTTAATATCATGCCTTCAGCACAACAACCACTTGCTTTTCAGAGCAGTCTCTAATTTCTATGAGTGATTAGCTCAGACCACATTCCCAGTTTGGCTGACTCCCAAACTATGGGGAAATTTGGAGCAACATCCAGACTTCACAGCTGGCTCTTATCTAGAGGAAGGGTCTGGCTATTTTCATGGCCATTTACCACTAAGTGCTGGAGCTGGACACAAGTATGAGTTTGATTACCGACAAAACAAGGAAAGACTGTCCCAGTGGAGCTTAAAATTGCATAGCTGATCTGCCACAGGGAAAGGAGAAACCAGCCCAGATAAAGATGTGATTGGGATCAAAACCACTTCTATTCTGTGCTAATGCCAGGTGTGTGTCACTTTGTACCTGCTCCTGTTCTGACAGAAGTAGGACCTCATTACATAGGAAGAAAGGAAGAAAAGAAATCAGCTCCAGTTTTGCAAAAGTATAGATGTTGATCTCTAAGAACACCAAAATACTTTTGAGAGTGCCTTAGAGTAAATTCATGGTCTCTATGGAGCTGTAGGAGCATTGTCAGGAACACTGCAGAGCAGTTAAAGATGCCAAGTAGAGATCCTCAACATGAGAAACCCTTTGAGGTTTAACACAACTCTGTAGACATAATCCCACAATACTTCAGTAGAAGATCAATCATTTGAACTTTTAAAGTGATGTTCTTGGAAACAGATTCATCCCAGCCAACGTCCACACAGAATGGATCCATTAAAGACTCTGCCTTCAAATGGCATGATTTTAACTGTTTGTCCAACCCCAGATAGCTCATTAACACATCTGCAAAGTTTTGTTGCTGTTGTCCTTTGATCAGGACAATTTTTATGAGTATTTCTCCACACAGTCTGAATATAAGCCAAGGAACAAACACTAAGCATGTGTGAGTTCAACATGTCTTGCTGTTCAGATGATGCTACTTCAGGCAGAAAGGAGAGGACAAAGATAGGGAATGTATCCCAGATGACAAATACTGGCAGAAACCTTGAGATTTGGACAAAGAGTATTGTCTTTTTGTTACTACCCATGCAGTGAATAGAAAGGCTGTGGGTACAGTCCTAAGCCTTGATCTTCTAAAAAACTTCTGAACATGAGTAATTGAATACACAAATATATTCTAATGAAGTGCAGGTTGTCCCATGATTACCTACAGCTCAGCTAACATCAGTCTCTTATGCTGGCTCTGGAGGGGCACGTTTTGGCTTACATCACCTACACAGAAAAGAAACACAAGTGGATTAGGGACAAGAGACACAGTGCTGCATCAGATCATGATGGGGGATAGGCATGATCATGATTGGAACAGTCTTTTTAGCAGGGTCTGTTGCAAAAGGACAAGGGTGTGATGGTTTTAAACTAAAAGAGGGACATTTAGTCTCAATGTCATCCAATGTTAGAACAAGAGGAAATGGGAGCAAGCTGGACCACAGGAGGTTTAGTATTAACATGAGGAGGAACTCCTTTCCAGTGCAGGTGCCAGAGCACTGGCCCAGGCTGCCCAGGAGCCTGTGGAGTCTCCTTGTCTGGAGCCATTCCAGAGCTGCCTGGATGCATTCCTGTGTGAGCTGGTCTAGGTGATCCTGCTCTGGCAGGGGGGTTGCACTAGATGATCTTTCTAGGTCCCTTCCAACCCCTAACATACTGTGATACTGAGATACTGTGAAATTGGTTACACTGAGGGTGGTAAAACACTGGCACAGGTTGCCTAGAGAGGTAGTAGGTGTCTCATCCCTGGAAACATTCCAGATCTGGTTGTTTGGGGCTGTGAGCAACACGATCTAGTTGAAGATATCCCTGCTGACAGAATTATGAGGAGTGGTTTAGGCTCTGTTTTAATGATGTGCTGTTGGAGTCAGTAGCTCCTGCCTAGCTTGGTACTAACTAAAATTCTCTGATGTTTAGTGAAAAGGATTTAGGATATTGATCCACTTTTCAGTGGACAAATGTCATTACCTCTGAATTACAGACATCCCAGCTGGTCTATCTGTAATTTGCCCAATACTGAGAGTTGGCATTAAGTGACTGTGGAAAGTGATTTGTCACTGGCACAGTTGGGTTAGAGGGATGCTGGAGTGTGTCCATCTCCAGGGAGGATCTCAATAAGGTGAACAGAGTGATTTGAAAGACCCATTTAAAGAACATATTTTAAGCACAGTCATGGAGTCAAATATGAATCAGACTTTGCAGGCAGAGAGAATAGCATTTGTCTGACTAGTGCACTGTTCCCTTAGCTGTGGGGAAACTTCAAATCCTCGACTCAAGCTCATTCCATAAATGCATTCTGTGGTAATAATAAGATTTGTCACCTTGCAAATACCATCAATCAGGTAATCCTCACACATGTAAATATTAGCTCTTTCTCTCCCAATTGAATGTTCAGCTTTATAAGGAAGAAAAGCAAATTCACATCCACATGGCATCCAGCAAGAATCACTGCATGAATTATTAAAAGCCAGCATTCAAAACCTTCCCTTTCTGGGGGCAAAGAGTTGCTAGGATGATTATTCCTCATAAAGCCTGGTTTGGAGTGAAAGAACAACTTATATCCATTTTAACACTTTCTGTCTACCTGTTCAGTACTCTCTCAGGTTTTTGCACTCAAGGTTAAATTCTAATCTCACCAGAGATAATGGGGTTGAGCCATCAGCATCAATAGAATTAAAACAACATCCTTAGCCATTTTCCTGTGAGTTTACACAGATTCTCAGAGCTCAGCACTTAATAATAGTTCAGCAGATTCACAGATTCTGCGAATTAGCCTTCCTTAAATATACAAAAAACCAATACCACACCCAACCCCCCTTGATGGCATCACCATCAGCACTCAAATGGTAGAGACTTGTAAGAAAATCATTAAAATACTTTTTCCTAAAAAGTGGATTATTCAAGTAAGCTTTTCACAAAGGCAACCACCAGTTAATTTTTAAATTATTTTGTATTGTATTGGAATATGCAACAATACAAAGTATATTTTTTATTCTTCTGCAGAAGTGCCCCATGGGATATTTAGTGTAACTGATGCTTTTTACACTCTTCTCTGTGGATAAAAAAGACCTGGAGGCTGTTACATCTCCTGTAGCTTGTTATGGCCAGGATCCCACAGAATGCTTTTTATTCCCCAAATGTTGTTCCCTCTCTGTTCTTCTGCAAGGAGACCTCATGTTGTATCCTGAGGCATATAGGAAAGCAAGAAAGTCTAGTGAGTGGGAGAAAAATCATGTTCTTCTAGTTCACCCCCAAAGGCAATGTCACACCAATTAGGAACTGACTCTATGGCTTATTTGAAATAAAAATGGCATTGAAATTTTCACACAAATCTTTAGCCACATCTAGCCAAGAAGGTTATTTCAGCACTTTACATCCAACTCTAATATCTGTGAGTTGCTCATAAAATCACTGTTATACATCTAGAACAAGCTTACAGCCTATTAATTAGCAGTTTGTACAGACAGCCTCTAGACCAAGGGTGATCAATAGGATTTAGAAACATCCAAAGTAGATTTTGGTCAAAAGGCTTCCAGGACATGCAGTAACAAACCCTTGGGATTTGCTTAGGAGCTTTCTGAATCCAATACTTTTGGGTTTCAGTGTTTGTTTCCCTTCTGCAAATCAATCTTTTGCCTCAGGGACGTTATCATTTAAAGCCTAACTAACCCTTGGGTTGTGGAGAGGCAGGGTTTGTTGTGTGAGCACTGCAAAATCAAGGCTACAGAGTGGCAAGCTAAAAGGGACAATATTACAACTATTCATTAAGCTTTTTTTTTGTTGTTTCTAAATTTGTAGCCATTCCATAGAGTTGCACATGGATTCAGCCAATTCCTCCTCTCAGCCTAGTTGGGAAGATGAGTTGGTTGGTAGGAGTGAAAGAGTGGGAGTTGGAGGGTAGGAGAAGTTTAATCATCTTTTCCCAAATTTGTTTTCACTAGCCAGAGGATTTTGTAGATAGGAGATGATAAATCCCTAGCAACACAAGCCCCTGACAGATGGTGTTAAATGGTTTTGAGAATATTTCAAAATCTGCCCTACTTTTTATTCCCCAAATGTTGTTCCCTCTCAGCTTTTTTTTTTTTTAATACAGAATTTTCCTACACTGTCTCCCACATTCTCATTTGTGTTATAATTTATGCTTCCTTATGCTCCAAACCAGAATCCAAATCACCAATTTAAAAGAAGAAACAACCTGCTGAATTTTAAAGCCAGTTCTTTTGCCCCTGTTGGACTGAATATCCAGGCTGAGAGGAAGGAGCTGTGATCTGAATTTACTTCCCATTCTCCAGGAAGGATTGTCTGGGGAAAGGATACATAAATCAAGAGAGCTTGCAACCAGACCCATCCTGTAGAGAAACCAGCCAATTCTCCTTCCACACACATTTTGGGGAGCAAAAGCTTTGTCTCCCTGCTTTACCAGGATGGGCATTCTGTGTCTAACTCCATGAAGTGTTGTAGGACAAGCAGTGGCTCCTCAGTGTTGTGCAAGAAAACAGAAAAATATGAAAAAACATTAAAGAGTATGGGAGAAATTAGCTTTTACAGCTTGCCTTAAACATGGTGGTGCTTAGAGGAATGGGGTCAACCTCCTGAGAGGAAATTCATGGGTTTTAGCTTCCTTCCAGATCCAAATCATAGAATCATTGAATCACAGGCTCAATGAATCATGGAAGCATTATGGTTGGAAAAGACCTCTATGATCATCAAGTCCAACTCTCCACCTAACACTGCCTTGCCCATGTCCCCAAGCACCACAACTACACATCCCATCTCCTTCTTGCAGACAGGGCTCAAAGGCCAAACTCTGAAACAACTGATGGTGATGCATTGATAAAAACCAAACCAAAAGGGGTGCATCTTTTGGATTGCTATGAACATCAATGTAGGACATGTCTTTTTTTCCACAGGAGGATGGCATTCACCATACCTTCATCAGTGCTTGTTAGTGACCTCATCCTGAGGAAAAGGAAGATCATACACTGATTACTGTCCTTCTGCTGGAGGCTCTGTTATCTTCTCCATGGAGAGTGGTTCCAATTACAGCTCTGAGAGCAACTGCCTTTTCTTAACAGATTCTTTAAGTAACAAAGGCACATCTTACCTTTTATTCAAAGCTCCACCATGTGCAAATCAAGGAAACCCCTCAGTGGCAAGCACAATTTCAAGGGAAGAAGTCCACAATATCAGAAGAAAAAGTTGTACTGTACAAAGTAAACTGACCTCATGGCTCACTGCTGGCAGAAAGGGAAGCTCCTGTTTCACACACACACCTTTTTCTCTTTTCCCATCTCTGGTCACATTCTGATGTTGCATATATCTTACCAGCTCATCAGATGATGCTGAGAACCAGCACAACTCCCTAGCCTGGAAGAAAATGAACCTTCTCCTCCATTTCTTTTCCCCCAAAAAAGAGAAAAATGGACTATATTCCATCAGTTCAGTGAGCTAAGCAAGACCAGAACAGTCTGACAAGCACCAGCACTGATGCAAAGGAAAGGCAGAGCAAGAGAAGAGAAGGACAGAAGAACTGGCAGCAGGAAAGAGAAAATGAGATGAAAGTGTGTGAAAGATCCTGCCTTTTCATGGCAGCTCAGATGTTGCTGTGATCACACCCCAAATGTGACCATGAAATGCATTTCTTTGTTCCTGTTTTCACTTTGTTGCTTACACTGTTAAATCTGAAAACCAGTTTGCTGCAACAGGGACCTTGCACTTTAAGACCTGCCTTTCTCCATATGGGTCTGGAAGCAACTAAGTTTACATGCAGTTTTGGTGAACTTCAGCTTTTTAAGGATGCCAAGACATCCTTAAGTCTAAAATAACTGCCCTTCAGGACAGCAACACTGAATATTTATGCATCCCTGAAGAGAAAATGTTAAAGAGCTCAGGGCTGACAGCATTTTAATAGGATTCCTAAACTGGATCCATGCCTATTTTCCAGCAAATGACTGGGAATGCTTGCTAATAGGCAGAAATAAACACATACATTTATTTTCTGTGTATTGATGATTATTCTTTAATAGCTAATTAAAAGCTGCACCCAGTGATCTTTCTCTAGGTAGACCACCCTTTGGTCCAGACAAAGATGTCTTCTGTCCCACAGGAGATACCCTAGTGACTGCACATGGGACAGCATGAGAAAGTCATTTCATCTCTGCCTTGCTGTTTCTGCAGACCTCTCTGTTACAACTTCATCCTGCTTAACACAGATGCTCATTTGGGTTAGGCATTGTTGTCTCAGGCTCCCTCATCTCTAGGACCATCTACCAGGCACATGATAAAGACAATTTTGAGGTGGTAGCAAAAGGGCAGATAAAACCTAAGAATGTCTTTGCCCTACCAGACAGTTCTGTTCCTGAAAAAGCAAACTGGGAGGACGTATGGTATCAAGAGGAGGTAGAAAAACCCCCTCTGTTTACAAGAGCTTGGTGACTCACATCATCTCAATAGCTCAGAGACAGACATACCCCAGCACTTATGCAAATGCCAGACATCATGTTTGAACAAAAGGTTACTCAGAAACATAACCTGAAGCTTTTACTGCTAATGAAGCATTAAATTCTGTCTCAATATGGGGCTGTGAGGAATGTAGGACTCTTTATAGCTCAACTCATGATTGACTGACTGATATAAAAATAACAAAATAATAAAATCTCCCTCAACTGAGACAGAAGATTCAGTTTCTTTCTTTTTCTTTTCTTTTTTTTTTTTAACCTGAAATTTCTAATGGATAGAAAATCTTAAATCTTAATTTTGGTTTGTTTCTTTTCTTTTCATTTTGGGATGAAGCTGTTAGAAAACAGTGACAACATGAGATGAAGGTTCTACAGAACAAAAATGCTACCTAGCCTGTCTTACACCAGTGAAGAAGTTAGGACATTGGCAATTTCAGGCTGAAAAGTTTAGTCTGCTGGATGTGAACTCTTCTGTGCTGCCTCCCCACAGATAATGATTCCCAAGGGATTTTATTTCCTACTACTGACTTGAAAAAAAAACAATCTAGTGGCACTGTAACAATTCCAGCCTAAAAGAAGGAGCTGGCCTTTCATTTTGGGCATTACCTCCTCTAGGCTATAAAAAGTAATCCTAGGCTAGGAAATGGGAACAGCAAAGACCCATGCCATAAAACACCAGGAAAGTAGGATATGCTATGGACTTGTCTAGTGAAATAAAACTCTTCAGTTTTGCAAAACTTTACTAAGTGAGGAAGTTTTTAACTTCTTTTGGAGAAAAGGAGGCAAATCTAATTCTGCTGCTAGATGGAAACACTCATTTAGAGAAATGGTTTAAGCCAGAAATCTCTCCATAATTTAAAGGTCACTCTCACACTTACAATGTTAGAAAACTTGCATAGGTGAAAGGGAAACTGCCTACATTACTGTAATGGTTTCCAGGTTCTTTTGAAATTGCACAGAAACTCTCAGAGTTTGTGCACGAGGTCAAGAAAGAGGGGCAAAGAAGCACTCACATTACATATTTTAAATGTCCATAACCCAAGGAGGGTTAGCAGTTCAGTGGTTTTCTTTCAGGTCAGTGTATAAAAGACACCTCATTTGAGCAGCCCAGAATCAAAGAAGTTAGTGCAGGGATGCTGTAATGCTCCTATGAATGCAACCAAGGTGGGTTAGCATGGAAATGAGAGACAGGACTGCAAGTTAAGATGGGGTCTGGGGTTAAAGAAGCTGAAGCCATGGCCAAGTACACCTGACTTTGGGGTCTGTAAGGAGCAATGGGACAATTTCTCAGCATTTGGAGTGTTTGGCCAATTTTTTAGTTGAAAAGCCACTGTTGTTTTTTAATCTAGATGTGTGTTTTTATTACAGGGAGCAGAGTGAGACACTGACACACTTGGGTTGGCATCAGTGCATCTACAAGATCCCCATCCTTCCTATCAGAGAGGAAATTCTCCAGGCTTTGGAAGTAATTCATTCCTCTCCTAAACTAAAGGGAGATTGGATTAGTACACACAAGTAGATGTCAAGGTGAAATGGGTTAAATGTCCAAAGCCAAGTGGATCCTAGCCCCAGGAGCTATTAAGTTGCAAGTGGAAGCCCTTTTACTATGCCCAGCCAAAGAAACAGGACAGGGATGCTGAGGTGATGACAGTACAGTGAGTTCTGGGTCAGGAATGGCCTTTCCATGGTACAGTAACAAAACCAGCAATTTAGACAGGAGGTAAGTGCTCTAAAGCCATCAAAAAGAGTCATCTTTAAAGCTTTGAATATGCTTAAGGGTCTAAGAACTGCTCTAATGAATCAGGTAAGGTCCATGAGCCCTGTGTTGGGTTAGGACTTTTTCCCTCAAATGAATTACTGTGATCCTCTTCAAATCCATGAGAAGTCAAGTGTTTCCTGTGGTAGCCCATACAGAGGCATTAGATTCTGGTGGTTGTTTAACAGTGATAATGACAGCCACTCAAGGGAATTCTTCAGCATTTGATAAAGACCACAGAATGTCTTTATCTTTATCTAAGACATGAGACCTGCAAATATTCAAGCATAGAAAGACTCTAGCTGGTCTTTCTAGGAGATGAAGGTTCTCAAACTCCCATTGCCTGAAGTCCACAACTTTGGTCTGAGTATAGACAATTTGGATGAAAAATTAGACTTCCTTCAGATTTTCTGTATATAGGGGAGTCTGTGTAGATCCTCCTTCCTTCACATCAATTCTGTGCCAAGGTAGCACCTTTAAATGGCATTGAGTTCCTCTGAGCTGAGTGACTTTTTTCCCTTGAACCTTTGGCAATGATGTGCTGGGTCTTGGGAGATAACTATCTCTGTAGATATGGCCTACAACTTGATGTGGGTTAGAAAAGTGGTGGCAAATATCTACTTTTTGCTATCAGTTAGAGCCAGGCTGTGTAATGACAACCTAAGGAAATTCTGTTTAGGGTGTTCATTGAGTAGTCTTCCCTGTTTTCTTGAGAGATGGCTGTAGACAGAGGGAAAGAAGAACAAGCATTTTGTGCTGTTCTGTCGAAGGAGACACAGCTATATCAAAGGTTTCATTCAGACCATGAGATCATAATTTCAGAATCTAATTTCTGGCCACCAAAAGCAACTGGTGAGTGGTACCTGAGTACCTGGAGTGGCAGCCAGGAGGACAATAAACCTGGAAGTAAGCAAGCCTTGAAAGTCAACCTTGAGGTTATCACACCTCAAGAATCTCTGCTGCATAAATGAAGAGCCTGTGTGGGAGGGGAGGCAAGGAGTCCTTTCTGCTCTTCAGACAGATGCACATGTTGGGAAGCCTAAAAATAACACTGAAAGTGTCTCTCTCTGTAAGTGGTGCCACTTGTAGAGGGCAAGCAGCAGTGCTGCTTCCTAAGAAAAGCAGAGTGCCAGGTGTGAGATTGTAACTTGGAAATTGTTGAAGTTATCATCACCAAGGCTGTTCTTCTGATTTTTTGGGTTGTTTTTTTTTAAACCTTTCTTACACCATGGTGTTGGAAAGAACTGTTAAGATGAAGTGGCCAGAAGTGAACACAGTAGGCATTTGCCCTGTTCCAGTCTAGTGATTCTGATCATAAGACATTGGTCACTTTGAATTATGGCTTGGGGAACTTTGCCAGTTGATTTACCCTGAGGTCTGATAGGAACTGGCAGGTGTCCATCACTCAGGCTTTAGCTTTATGTGAGCCCTTAGAAGACCACAGGACTGGTAGGGCTGGATGACCAAGGTATTCTACAATGTGTTTCATCAGGGAGTCATTTTTCTATACAACCTCGACTTGTTCATCAAACTTCCTGCTGGTACCAAACTATTCTTTCTTATCCTCTCTATCCTGCAGAGATAAAGAGGCTCCCTGGGAGAACAGCTTCACTCAAAAAGCACTGACATAAAATTTGACCACTTGGCAGTCTACTTCAAATTTTGGGCTGAGTTCTGCCAAGTTTATACTGGAGATGTGGTTAATAGAGGCTGGAAAGCAGTGTAATTTCCCCAGTCAGGATTCTTCGGAGTGTTAGAGGAGTGGCCTGCCCATCATAGACCATGGATGGTCTTACATTGGATGTTATTGGACATGGATATGATCAAATTCTGTATTGGTGTGAGTGTGAAATTATTCCCAGTGAGCAGTGCTTAATTCCTGCTTAATCAAGAACTCCTCAGCAACACATGAGACTTGGCAGAGGACCATGAAAGTTCTAGAGCATCCAAATAATCACTCAGTGTGGCCTGAGTAATCTCCTGGGCCCTTGTAGTTTGGTAGCAAAGGCATAGGCCGAGACAAACAGCACTAGGAAAGAAATGGATGCTGAGCCACAACCTGTAGACCTTTTCACACCCTTTTCTGAAGATATTACTTATACATCCCTTTGCTTAGACATCCCCTTTTCCCTTCCATTTTCTGTGCAAGCCCTAAGGTCCAGGTGATGTCTTTCCTTTGTCCTCTACAGCTACAAAAGGACCAGTTCATTCTCCCCAAGGGTAAGAAAGTTTTGCCACTGTTCTTTACAGCAGCAGAATTGTGTATCCTGGCCAAAACAAAGAAGAGCTATCTGGCTTTGCTGAGCTCTATTTAAAATAATGAGCCTGGCCACAAAAGTTAAAGGCTGATTGTACAGCAGCTTCCTTTATCTCAAACATAGCTGCTGTCTCTGGTCCAGTTCCAACAGGGATGGCTGAGTGCCAGGTACAAGGGAAAATGGTTATTAGCATTGCTTTATAATGAGATTTTTCTTCCATAATAAAAATTATAGGCTATTTCACTGTGCACTTGTCCAAAATATTTTGGGTGAGATCTGATGTTTCACATCCAGGTAGGAAACTGAACTGAAGTCAGTCCATTTTACCCTGCCTTGTTGCTTTACTTAAACCAAAAATTGCTGCATATGAGCAATTTCTTTTGCATGCTCTTTGCATGGATGCAAAGCAGCATGAAACTGGAGCATGTTTATTATCCCTGAGTTCAGAATTAGGCTCAGATCCTCAGCAATCCAACCTCATCCATACCATCAGGGGATGAGCAGTGCTGTGATACCTTCACTGCAGCTCTAAACTGCCAGTGCAAGCAGGCAGCCTAGTGTCCTCTGGAGAGAAGGACAGACAGAAGTTGCATTTTAATGTCTGATTTTCCACCACTGCTCCCTGTTTAATCAGATCAACTCAGATCTGACTGATCCTACTGGAAAAACAAAATATAAAAGAAAAAAATAGAAAAGAAAAAACCCTAAAGCAACTCAGAACAACCACATTTGTTGCAAAGCAACAGAGCATGTGGTGGTGGATTATGTAATGGTGCAGTAAGTAACTGCATAGCTAAATTTTGATGGTTTCCATGGAAACCATCAAAATGAAAGGTAAAGGAGTTCAGTATTCTTGGCTCCGAGAAGCAAATCTCTTCGTTGAGATGTGAGGAGGGGGAGAAGAGGGATTTTTTTCTCACCTGGCTTTGGAGGAAAGGAAACCTTTTGCAAGCTGTGTGTGAGGTGTTCCCAGCCCTGTCCAAGGCTGCACAAGAGCCTCACACACACAGAGAGAACCACAGGAATTTTACATGTGACATGACCAGTTTGAGATCCCAGCCCTGCTCACGTGGGCTCTTGGTGTGACAGTGGGCAGCTTGTTTTCCATGGAAACTTTTTGCTAACAGAAAAACATCTACTCTTACCTCATTCGGGGCGGGGG
>VWZO01011519.1:1267658-1378703 GCA_013396975.1 Bucco capensis | reverse complement strand
GGGGGAATAAAGAGTGAGAAAACAACAAAGCTAGCAAGGGTCACTATAGAAGGAAAGGTTTCTGGCTATAAAGACATTAACTCTAGCTTGTAATACTCTGAGCATCGAGTTTTTGGAGATAAAAAGAGGATTTGGGCAGGCTATCTCTATGAAATGCTACAAGGGTACCCAGGGAGGTAGTTGAGTCTCCATCTCTGGAGATGCTCCAAACCCAACTAGACACCATTCTGTGCAAGCTGCTCTAGGTTAAGCTGCTCTGGCAGGCAGCTTGGACCAGATGATCTCCAGAGGTCTCTTCTAACCCCTAATATTCTGTGATTCTGCCATGCTTTAAAAGAGTTGTTGTAGAGAGAGAAGTGAGTGAACAATTACCCCTTCTAATACGATGCTGAAGGTCACAATTTCAGCATCTATGAAACATTTTGGCCTTGTCAGCACTTTTTGCTCGTGCACCTTTATTGGGTGATTTTAAAATGGTGTCTCTAACCATAAAGTTCTGCCAGTCTTTAATCTTACTGACTGTTTTCTTGAATGTTATAGCCAAGATCACTTGACTAATTCAGCTTACAAAGTACTACTGGGAAAGAGTATTTATGGTAGTCCCAGCAAGGACAACTAAATTAGCTGTAGCAAGCAGCCAGCCCGAAGAAGAAATGAAATGAGGGAGTGAGATAATTTGGAACAAAATGTAAAAGAAGCACAAATCACTTAATAAAGGTTTTCCCTGGAGGAAACATTTCCAGCAGGTGAACATCAGAACAGCTGAGGGGAATGAGGTCAACTGTGTTTAGACACAATGTGTACATTTTATTTTTTTAAATGATCACCATTTGTCAAACTTTATGGGCCAGATTCTTTAACTGATATTAGAGTTTAACTCATTAAAGTAAGATTTAATCTTTAGTAGACAGGAAGGTGAAGAGTGGGATTTATTCCAAGGGAACTGTAAAACATACTCCAAAGTGGAATGATAATGCCTAAGAACTGGGAGATAAAAATGCAGTATAAATGGGGAGAAGAATGGACTAGCTCTGCTCTACTGAAAAGTGCAGCAAAGAAGCAACCAATATCTGTAATTCTTTAGCAGGTTCCTGGTTTAGGTTCACACAGGTTCAACACTCCATGCTTTATGTTCCATGGAGAAGGGCAGGGCTTTCACAGGGAAGAAATGAAAGCAACCAGTGTCACTCCAAGGCCAAGTCCTCCTGTCATCCTCTTGCCCATTGCCTTGTTGAACATATTTTGCGTGTGTGTGTGTGTTTGTGTGTCTTCTCTTTGAGGTCAGTTTTTATTTAATGTCACCAAGATGTGCTGCTTGGAGAGAACATGAAGCCTTTGAAGGTTTAATTACTAAGAACTAAGGGTTCTTCCTCTGCCCACAGACTCACAACCCTCATCTGGGTCTGCAAGCTTCCCTATCCACTTTTGGGGAATAAAGCTGCCCTAGAGACTGGCAAATGAAAGCAAAGCAATCTAGGCAGCTTCAGATTTGTCCCTGCACAAAGTTGCTGAGAAAGAGCAGTTTAGCTGTGCTGATTGCTTTCTTTTTTCCTTTTAATTGACAAAGCCCACCATCCTTTGATCTTTGAAGAGCATGTTTATCCAACATTGTTCTTTGCAGCTATACTGCTTCTGGTTACAAAGGGGGAAAGTCAGGTTCTGTTTCAATGAAACAATAGGATTTAATTAATAGCAGTCTTCAAAGACTTGATTACAAGGTCAGAGCAGCAGATCAGTAGCAGAGAAGCAACAGTTATATTAATCTAGGGGGTGAAAACACCACACTTCTTAACTTCAATTTTGTTCAAATTTCCTGTATTTGTAAAAAAAAAAAAGCAATCAGCATATAGATCAGGAGCTTGATTGGATTTCACTTCTTCAACTTACTCAGGGTTGGTTGTCCTTATGAAATGCATGCATTAGGTTGGGATGCTAAAGTCAGGAGGAGAGAGCAGTCACTCTGTGGATAGCTATTGCCAGGAGATCAAAGTCAGCAAAATGTTCATTCTGGACTTTAAAGAAAACCTAAGAAATTCTGCCAAGAGAGGAAAGTTCTGATATATTCCATTCAGCAGAGTAACTTACTACAAAATTCTGGTGTCTTCTTCTGGGATTAGTCCCACTGACCCGGCAGGTTAAAGGAAATCAGGTTAAAGGAAATCAGGTAATTAAGACCTCAATCCATCGAGGATTCTTCACTCATTAGCTGCCCAAAGCCTAGTCCAGCAATTAACATTATATTCCCAATATAAACACTAGAGTAAACCATATCAGGGATTTTATTTTAACATACTGAGACTCTTTCTATATTCCTGACACCCGCAGACCCTGCATTTCTCTTTCAGGAGGTGAACTCCTCAAATCAGAATTCATGGATTGGACTGTAATTCTATGACAAAAAGGCAGGATAAAGCTTTTAGAGAAGCAAAATCCCCAATCTTACTAGTTGCCATGAAATAACAGCTGGATGATATCTGGGTTTTGCTTGGTCAGGCTTTTTTCTGGTGGTATGTTTTGTCTTAGTGGACTCCTGTGATATAAACCAGCCTCATTCCACAAAGCATCTCTCCTGATCCCAGTCCCCAATGGCATTATCAAGTTAAAGATTACAGCAACAGGCAACATTACTGTTTCAGACACTTTCAGTCATTTTCCCACAATGGTTTCTGACACATTTTATTTATTTATCTGTCAGGCTGTTGAACCTCATGAGCTGAATGATTATTCTTAGTGGATATGACCAGGACACAGATCTGTGTTCAATCCCTATCACACATTTACTAACATAACCATGGGCAGATGAATCAACTATGGTTTGTTTGTTTGTTTTCCAATCACTTAGGTTCCTAAATCCCATTCATTTCACTGCTCAAAAATCATATAACAGTTGAGTTTGGGGCACAGATCACCTTATCTATTTTCAAGCACCCACTTGAAGGTGTGATTTGGGAAGATCCCTCCTTACTGATGAAAAAAACCCAACTATTTTCAGAGGGCAGTGCACACTGCTCAAGAGCTTACTGTCTCCTTGGTCTGTAGAGGTGCTTTGTACCCCAGAGGTGCACCCTCAGTCTGCTACATAAAGTTAAATGGAAAGAAAATGGGCATTTATGTCAGATTTCCTCTTCCCTCATTTTAGATGTGTGAAATGAGATGTTTGAGAGTAGGTAGCCACTCTTAGCTCCCCTTGTAGTCAATAAGACTGTAGAGGGTAGCTCATCTCACCATAGAACATCCACCCTGCACTCCTTTTAGGCAGATGAAGAGAATCCAACTACATGGTAATTAATGCTTAACTAGGGTCAGCTAGAAGAAATTCATAGGCAAAATACACTGCTCCACCCAAAAAGCTTCTATCTGAATAGACACCAATAGAAATGTACAGAATTATTTATGACGGATAATGGACAAAGTTAGCAAGAAGTCAAAGCAGTGAAGGGAGCAATGGTGAGAGCACAAAGGAGGCAGTGAGTGTTTCTGCAGGCTAAAGACAGTTAGTTTAATAATACCCACTTAAAATAAGAATGAGAATCATTGCTGAGAGACAATCTCTTGCAGGCCTTTATTTTCAAACCCTAAGTAAAGATTTTCACATTAATTGATAAGCTTCATTAGCTGGAATTAGAGAGTATTGGAAGTGGGGACCTTGCTGCAACCTTTCAGTCCTTAAAGAGGTCTGTAAGAAAGATAAAGACAACCATTTTTAGCAGGGCCTGCAGTGGCAGGACAAGGGGTAATGGTTTTAAACTGAAAGAGGGAGATTTAGACTAGATCTAAGGAAGATGTTTTTTATAGTGAGGGTGGTGAAACACAGTCTCAGCTTGCCCAGAGAGGTGGTAGATGCCTCATCCCTGGAACCATTCCAGGTCAGGTTGTCTGGAGCTCTGAGCAACACGATTTAGTTGAACATGTCCCTGCTGACTGCAGGGGGATGGACTAGATGACCTCTAAAAGTCCCTTCCAACCCAAACCATCCTATGATAGCATTTCTAACATCCTCCCCTCATTCTTCCTCACCAATATACTGTCCATCAGGAAACAAGGGGAGCAGACACGTTGGAAGCATCTGTCAGCACCAACGATGGGAAGAATACAGGTGTGGTTTTCCCTGGACTGCCAAACACCCTAGAAAAGTGAACTAGAGAGAGGACAGGAAGATCCAGAGATAATTTGATGGGGGGTGAATTTAGCTGGACAGCAGGCAAAAATCAAAGACAAGCTTTGCCTTAGTCATAACAGTGATATGTGCACTCTAATTACAGACACTTTGGGGTTTTGTGGGGGTTTTTATGGGGCTCTTTAGCAGCCTCCACTTGTGCTGCTGGGTGGTTTATGCTATCCCAACAGCATCTCTTGATGGCAGGGCTTAGGAAGAGATGCTGTGCCAAACCCTGAATAAATGTTTGCTGCCCTCCTGTGTGCAACTGCAAAAAAGACACATACAAGGATACCAGAGCCCTGGATTTGTCTCTCCAGGCTTCCATCTTCTGGAGGAATGGCTGGTGTGGAGTGCTTATGATGTATTTTTACCCTGATTTGAGTTAGTGAATCATCCACGAGTTGATCCAGCTCCCTGCTAATGGGATCTAGGTCCTTGTTCTCCCACCATCTGCTTGTTGTATCCGTCTCTTGTCTTATATTTAGATGCCATTTGTTGCTCCATGTGTGCAGTGGGGAAAAAGGGCTGAGGGTGTAAAGCTGTTCTTGATCAGTTCTGTGAGAGCAGCCACAAGACAGATTGGTTTGGAGCCAGCAGTTTCTGAGCTGGCCAGGCAGTGCTCTCTCTCCTTGCAGGTAATGTTGGGGGTGGTGGGAAGGGTAGCAATTCCCACCAGGACATTAATAAAGCAAAGACATCTCCTATCCAAGGAAGTTTTGGGCTCTCCACCACTGAAGATGTTTCTTCAAAAGACCTTAAATTCCTATCTTGAGTAACTGTTTAAATGAAGTTCATCCTTCCTCAGGGCAGCAGATGGTTTAGAGCCTTGTTCCCTGAGATTTGCCTGTGCTTGAGTTTGCAGCACAAATGAATGAAAACTGAATGTTTGTGTGCTCTTTTGTGACTGTGAAAACCATGGCACAAAGTTACATGCTTGCTAAGCATAAATCGTGGTGTAGGGTTAGAATTTTGAAGGTGATCATCTGGCATGTTTGCCTTAGCACTGCGTGGGAGTAAGAAAATTACATGATGTCCAAAACCACTAGAGAATCATAGAATGGTTTGGGTTGGAAGGGACCTTAAAGATCACCTAGTTCCAACAGCCCTGCCATGGGCAGGGACACCTTCCACTAGAGCAAGTTGCTCAAAGCTGGCCTTGAACACTTGCAAGGATGGGATAACCACAATTTCTCTGGACAACCTGTTCTACCTCCTCACCACCCTTACCATGAAAAATTTCTTCCTAATATCTAACCAAAATCTCCCCTCTTTCAGTTTGAAACCATTACCCCTCATTCTATCACTACAATCCCTTGATAAAACCTCCTTTCCCATCTCCCCTGCAGTCTCCCTTTTAGTCCTGAAAGGCTGCAATAAAGTCTCCCTGGAGCCTTCTCTTCTCCAGGCTGAACAACCCCAACTCTCTCAGCCTGTTCTCATATGCCAGGGTAAATGCCAAACCTAACCTCAAGTACACCTTTTAAACCTTATTTAATCTATCCTACCTATTCACTTTCTGCATTTCACATTAGTTATTACATTTAAATGTCATTCTCAGTGGCTGTGCAAGTGGCTTTTATCAAACCCACATCTCTGCTGCTTGTCTTTAATGTTAGAAATTAATGTCTTACTACACAAAGGAAAACAATCTAAGCAAAAGGATATTGGAGCAAAGCAGAATAAAGTCACTACAAACTTTCCAGGTAATAGGTGAATATTTCTGTGTTGAGGGACTTGTAACAGAAGCAAATTTCCTCAGGCTAAATTTTCCTTACATTCTGGCAAAATGGGAAAATGAGGATACACACACACACAATATTGCAATGCAGTATGCAAAAGAAATCTCTTCAGTTTACCCTTTGTAGACAATCAAACTTCTCCCTTTTGTTTAATGACCATGTAGGTAATTTATTTTATTCAAGAGAGCTTTCTGCTGCATGGATTTTGCTTTGGAAAGTGAGCAGGATTTGAAGCAAGAGTTCTCAAGGTCCTGTTTGGGGCGGTGAGACTAAACCTTGTTCTCAGCTGTGCCATCCTCTTTGGATTCATCTGAGTGGTTGCAACAGGAAAACAAATCATACAGGTGTAATCAGGGCAAAAGAGCAGCCCAGTCCAAGGATTCAGGAGTCCCCAAAAGACCTTAACAAAGGTAAAAAAACCTGCTACATCTGGGACTTAGGTTTTCCTGCTTCTTCCTGTGTTCTTGGCTCAATGCAAGCATTCCATCACAAAGGTAACTAAAATGAAAATAAAATTAAACTAGCTTTTTGTGGGTTTTGTTTGTTGTTTGCTTTTTTAAGGTCTCCAAAGTCCTGGGTTACTGAGATTTTATTTTATTTTTTTAGTAATCACTTGTATGGCAGAGCTCAGCAAAACACCAAGATTTAGCAGTTTGAGCCATGAATTTCCTTAGCCAAAAAGGTTGTTCTGTGGAATTAGATCAGAATGGAGCAGCATGAGGCTACACAACTGTTGTGTAGAGTTAAATAAACAGTCAAGGAACTGAAAGCCCTTTCTCAGATAGGACTAAGCTGTAATGGTTCTGGCTGCTTTCACGTTAGGTTTTTTACGAGTTGTTGCATGGAGAACCCAGCTGACAAGGACAAGTTTCCAGCTCCATCACATTTCCTATTCAGCTGCTTTGGCTGGAGGAGATTGCAGGGCTCTGCTGGGGCAGAGCTATGCAGTTGACACTTTCTTGGCTGCCTGTCCCTGCAGAGGGAAGGAAAAAAGAAAGCAGGACTCTTGTGCCAAGACTATTTGCAATCTTGTCACATCATGCTGGCACCTCTGCAGAGGAGATGCCAAGGGAGAAGATGGGTGAATGGAAGGACTGAGGGAAGACAAAGCCTATCTAACTCCTTCTGTGAGATCTCCATATCCATGCTGGGAGATGTGAAGATGAGCTGTGGAAAGCCTGAAGTGTGTGTCCCCCCATACAAGAGAGAAAGGGCAGGCCAGCTCCTCAGTCTCTCACCACTTGATTCCTAGTACATCCCCAGAAGACAAAGAGACACTCTGTTGGACTCAGAAGTATACAAGGATTGTCTCTGCTTCAGAAGCCCTCTGCCCCATGAAAGAGATGTTAGGGAGCTTGGGAACCTGGCCAGCAAGTGGTCAAACAGAAAAATCCCATGTTCTGATTTAAAGCTCCCTGGGAATCTATGCTCAACACACAATTACAAGAATGATGGCTCTGACCAAACTGAGATCCTAGCAAAGTTGATATATCTTTCCTGAGATGCTTTTAGCTGTGGAAAATCAAACCTAGAGTCTTAGAGGAATCCTCCAAGAGTCTATCACTTCACCTACACTCTCCTGAGCCCCAGTGTCCTCCTGTCTGCAGCTTCTCTCCTTTCTTGGTCACTCCACCAGATATCCCACATGACAGGCCAGGATGCTGGCACTTGCACTGCATCAAGAAGGAGGTCCAGCTTCTGCCTTCTGCCACTGCTCCATGCCCTGTGATGTGCTATGTGTCACACATGGCAGCCTTAGGGATCTGCCAGTGCTTCCTTGATGAATCTCTGGATACAAGGTGGTCTCACACATACACTTGCAGAGGAAGAAACTGGAGAAATCATTAGCTTCACAGCTATCATCTTTCAGGATGATTTGTGACAATTCATTGTGGCACAAGTCTTGGCTTAGAGGCCCCTTAGAGGTCCTTAAATTAGACCTTGTTTGTATGTTGTGCAGCTTTGTCCATGTAAAAATCCTTTCCCTTCATTTCACCAGAGAAGACTGAGCAAAACATGAAGCACTCTGCTGCATAGTAGGACTCCTAACACTCTTCACCACTGGCTCTAAACCAACCCTGTGAGCAGTGTCTCCTGGAAAAATTTCAGCAGCAACTGCCAGCTGAAGGTCTGCCTTCACTACAAGATAAACCCAGCTGGTAGTGTTGTTCTGGTGGAGCTTTTGTTTGTAGCTTGAAGGAAAAATGATTGTACCACAGGCACACAAATAGAGTGAATTCATCTTTTTCCATGGAAGTCAGCAGAGCAATGCTGCTTTGTGTCCTTAGAGGGCTCATCTGATTTTGAACTTGGAGCTATCTACAGGTTACAAAAGACCTTTTTGGAAGCAGGTAGCAGAGGGAGAGGGGATCAGGCAAAGACAGGACACATTTGAGCTGCTATCTTATCCTATGGTCACAGTCCTTCAAACACTCCTGCATCAGAACCCTTTATCTGAATTCCCAAATCTATGGTCTCTTGGATGTCGCTATGTCTTGTGTGTCATCACTGCACAAAGCCATGAATACTAGGGAAAACTGGGACAAGGGAGCATGATTCCTGAGGTCATCCCACAGCCTTAGTGCACATACAGAGGTGTGAATGTGAGCTTGGCCCTACCATTCCCTTTCTGGGTGATCTTGGGCTATCCTGATACTCAGTATTTGGCTAAGTAACATGAAAACAATTCTAAACATCTATTTTCTGAGGGTAACTCCTTCCTCTTCTATCTATGCTTTGGCCTGACTGAGAAAAGCTTGCTGATCAGGAGCTCTAGGGATGGATGGTATATTCCATAACCAATGGAAAGCAATGCCAGCATCTTCTCAACAAATGCCTTCTCCTACACAGGCAGCTCTTTCTTCTAACAACCCCTTGCAAGTAGGTTTTATTGCTCAATGGTTGGCTCAAGTGGACATTTAACAGACTTTAATTCCTCATCAAGCTTTAGGTTTTCAACCCAGGAAATCTTCCTCTTTTTCACCCCCCTCTCTTTCTTTCTTTCTCCTGTGTTAAAAGCAGGACATGACAGCCTGCAGGGTGATGCCTATTGTTATAAGTTGAAAGATCTAGCACACTCCCGAGTCTGAGAGGATGAATGAATTATTAACATCCTTCCCCGTGGTTCCTGCTAATGTATGCGACATTTGAAAGGGCTTTTCTTTCAGTTTAAAGCAGCAAAGATATTAGCAGCCATCCAAAACAGCCTGGCAGGTACTGTGTTAATACTGCTCAGCCAGAGCTTGACAGGCACGAACTTTGCATCTTCCCAGTTGAGCAGGAGAAGGGCCATGGTCCAGGAATAGAAGCAGCAATGTTACAGCAGTAACTAAACACCTTGTCACAGAATCATTCAGGTTGAAAGAGACCTTCAAGGGATCATCAAGGCCAACCATACCTATCACCACCATGCCACTAAACCGTGGCCCTAAGTAGAACATCTGTATGTTTCTTAAACACCTCCAGGGTTGGTGACTCTACCACTTCCCTGGGCAGACTATTCCAATACTTAACAACCCTTTCAGTGAAGAAGTTTTTCCTGACATTCAATCTAAACCTCCCATGGTGCAACTTGAGGACATTTCCTCTTGTTCTCTCACTGGTAGTCTGGGAGAAGAGACCAACTCCCACCTTAGTGCAACCTCCTTTCACATAGTGAAACTCATAAGGTCTCCCCTCAGCTTCCTTGAGCTTACCTGAAAATCACTCAGGGACGTTGTAAGTACCATGTTAGGCAAGACAAAGATGGTCTATGTGAGGATAAAAGGAGATATAATTCACTGAATAATGATCTAAGATATTGCAATCTTCTACCCTGAAGCTTGGTGACCATCAGCTACCCCAAATGCAGATCTTGATCCTTCTCCACAAGTACTTTTGCTCTGAGGCTGAATCTGCTTGTCCTGTTCACACACTGCACCAAGCAATCCATGTTCCACCCAGCTCACAGCAGAAGCTATGCAGCCCTCAGGGCCAAAACTACTTAAGGTAAATTGATTCCTGATGCAGCTTTCCTCTGCTTTGCTCTTTGTGCCTTCCTAGCATCTTTTAGAATACAAATGCTTCCATTTGACACGATCCTTTCATCTTTCAGCAGCTGAGCCCCTGCTATTACAATCCTCTGCTTGTTGTATAATTATTGTAACAGCTCCCTTCGGGCTCAAGTCATTATAACTGTCATTTGATTAGCTTTTTGTCACTGGGCCTTTTAAAGAATGACTGCACCCTTCACACAGAACATATGTTAATTTATTTCCACAAACATCCAAGGGTCTCTCCTCAGCTTGACTTGATCAGATTTTGTGTTTCTTTTGCACGTACTCCTTTCTTCTAACTGATGACCAGATGGAAATGATGATCCCCTGCCTGAGCACACCTTTATTTATAATTTAGGCTTATCAACAGATCCAACACATGCATTTAACCTACACACCTGAATCATAGAATCATTATGGTTGGAAAAGACCTCTGAGATCATCTAGTCCAACCATCCACCCAACACTACCACGCTTTCCACTAAAACATGTCCCCAAACACCACATCTACATGATGTTTGAACTCTTCCAGAGGTTTTAATATCAGAATTCACTAGTAAACCAACTGCAATACATAACTGTTCTCATGCAGATCTCCACATTTAGAGCATGCTATCAGATGCCATATGTAACATGCCAGTTTTTAAGTTGTTAATTTTGAGACTGGGGACATCCCTGCTCCATTCTTGAAGGAACCATTGAGCAAAGTGGGAAGTCCTGACCTCCCTATGAAGCCAAACTCTTTGAGCAGCACAGGTCAAGTGTCTGGCAGTCAACTAAGCTTAGTATAATCTTGGATACCCAAAATATTCAGGAAACTCTAGAATCATAAGACTAACATTTACCAATTAATAGTTTTCCTATAAATATTTTATCTGTGCTGAAATAATTCCAGTAAGAGTGTGCTCATATGCCTCTTCTCATGATGGAAAGTGATTGCATGCCAGACCATGCTTAGTTATCACATTGTGCTTCAGTTCATCAAGGAGTTGAATTTCACTCATGAAAGAAAAAATGAAGACCGAGCACCCCTTTTTCTTAAAAGCACGAAGAGAAAGTCTGATTTTCAAGGAGTTGCTTTTCTCCTGTTGTCTTTCTTACTCCTCCAGAGCTGTAGAGCACACATGAGGGAGGGCTGATGCTCAGCCCCTGCTGTGTTGTGATCAAGGGGAGACCTCTGAAATCCCCAAGATGGAAAAGCTTGCAAGTGTCCTCCTGAGAAGTCAAATAGCTGCTTTTGTGTGTTACATTTTTCCACCTCAAGCCAAGTCTCAGTGGCCCCACAGATAAAGCTTTGCCACAAGCTGTCACACAGCTCCTGTGGCAATTTTTTCTTCTGAGGGCTTGAATGCAAACGTTTGACAAGTGTCTGGTTTTCTAACCACAGAGACGATATCTTCTTCCTCTGGGCTCCGTGGGGAGGCAGTGGCTGGAGGGTTTCTTACTCTTTGTTCACCTCCCCTGATTCATTCACCCTCAGAGATGCCCAGGTAACAGGAAAAATAAACTAGAGCAGAAACCTCCTGAGAAATTAGTCTGTGGTGTCCCAACCAGTCCCAGCTACATCTTGGGGCTTTGGTCCATGGGGCTTTTGCAGTTTTCCTAGGTACAGCTGCCCCAGGTCCCAGTGAATCCACATCTGGGATCTATCTGCTGGGTCCCATCTTCATCTCCCATGCCTTTACCCCAGGGAAAGATAAGGCTGTTGGGGTCTGGCAGGTGCTACTGAATCATCAAAAACAGTGTAGAAGAAAAACAATCAAAATGTGTGCCCCATATATCCATTCTTCTTTTTTTTTTTCTTTTTACTTGCCACAGGAAATAGGCATCAAAGGGCTCTTCTGAGGCACCCAGAGTGAAAGGTGAAACAGAGCTAAGCCCCAGAACCATTGCACTTTGTGATTCATGATCTTTTGCTTTTCCTAAAAGAAAGATCAAATATTATGTGATTTGTTTATGAGGAAGCTAAAGAAGAATCACTCTCATGGAAGCCTGGTCAGAGGATTTCAATCCTGAGGAAAATTCTGTTTCTGAGCTGTCCTCAGACCTGGTCTGAATCTCTCTTCTCCCCAAAGCTGGTACAAAGAGAAGCAACCCAAAGGAATGATTTGCTGTTACACCAGCAGGAAAGCAAAGCGACTGGGAGAAGAATAACAATGCTCTGTGTATGAAGCTGAAGAGGTTTATTTTAGTTTCATTTATTCCCAGGCTTTTCAGCTGGGAACACTATTTTTGTTTCAACTTCATCTGGTGTAACTTGAGGCTGCTATAAAAACTTCTCTATTCTTTTGAAAGTCAGGCTTCCTTCTTCTTTTGTAGCCTCTGTAACCCTTGACACTCTCATGGAAAATGTTCTCCTCAAAGGCTCCTCCTAAGAGCCATTGAGTCAAGGTTGGTTTTCAGCTTGATTGCAGGGAACATAAGCAACATTGACCTAATCTTATCACCTGAGGCATGACACAACAAATAAAGTGCATTATTTGCATTTGCTGCAAGCATCTATGACTATTTGTTCATAAGGTCAATTTCAGGGACTTGTTGACCCCACAACCTGCAGGATCTGGGAGTCATACCTATATGGCTTTTGTGTAAGCCCAGCTCTGATTTATCCAGCCTGTTTGGATCAAGTGCAGCCCATGGCATCCCAAGCTGCCAGCAGATAGCAAGAGCTCAGCTCAGTCTGAGCATGGTGTTGTAGGAGGTTAATGAGCTCAGCAGTCAACAGCACTGCACGTATTTAAACCTTTGCATTAAGCTTCTCACTCATGTTCTTTTATCTCTTAAAAAAAAAAAAGAAAAAGCAACATTGGGGAGAGATGTCAAATCTTGTATGACTCCAGAGAGCAGCTGGAACATAGATAAGTTTCTGCCTACAAACCTCTTTCTCCAAAAGACTTAAGCTGGGCTTCTATGTCCACAACTTGGGTTTTTATTTTCCTCCCTAAATCAATCCACTGCTCTAATAAAAACATTAGCTCTCTCTACAAACCTTGTGTTCCTTATACCTTCAGGACATTAGGGCTACAGAAACACTCCTGTTAAAAAAAGTCAAATGAATAATACATTAAGGAGGATTTATCTGTAAGCATGGCTTTCATGTCTTGTGTTTGCTTACTTGTAAAAAAAAAACAACATTCAAGAGAGAGCTTTGCTTTACAGCTCAAGAAAGGCTCAGAGAAACATGACAAAGATGATAATAAAGTGTGGAATAGAAGGCCAAGGAGGAACAATTAAATAACCTTGGACCCATTTCCAGGGTGAAGAGGTGGCTGAGGGAGTATTGGAAAGTTCTATCACACTTCTATCTCTCTCCTAAATAGTTTTCTGTTATTGATATGAACCCAATGGGCTACAAGAAGCATTTCCATATGAACCCAAACCATATCCTACATTTTTAGTGAGCATCAGCCAGCCTTTGGGTGAGGGAGTTTGTATGGTTTCCTTCCACAGACTGTTAACTCTGAAAACTAATAATGACGGGGTACTGCAGGCTAGAATCAAAGAGTGTGGGGAAACAGCTAGAGATGAGCATTTCAACATGGGTCACCTCTGAATTGCCCTCTTTATTTCTGTATTTCAGTGGAATGCTCCTAAAGCAATCATTAATCAATCAAATTCTCATGATAAAGACCAAAAGTTTGATTCATTTACCTAAAGTGAGATGCCTGGAGCCATCCAGGTTGTAGAGAGGCAGGGACTGGTCTGTTCTCCCTGGTGGAGAGTGATAGGACAAGGGGAAATGGATGGAAATTGCCCCAGGGGAGGTTCAGGCTAGACATTAGGAGGAATTTGTTTGCTGCAAGGGTTGTGAGCCATTGGAACAGGCTGCCCAGGGAGGTGCTGGGGTCCCCATCCCTGGAGGTGTTTAAGAGATGGGTAGATGTTGCATTGGGAGGCATCATTTAGCAAGTTGCTAGGGCTAGGACAAAGGCTGCACTGATGATCTTCAAGGTCTCTTCCAGCTGGAACTGTTCTATGATTCTATGATTCTATCTGAGATGCTCAGTGTGTCTGAGACACTCAGCTAAGGCTGGCTGCATAGGACCTGTGCCTTGCTGGATGTGTGGCTAGAAGCTGAGTGTGATAGCATGATGCTCAGGCACATCCAAAATTGCACTAGACACCTACAACAGAGCAAGTGTCTGGCACCCTCAAAGTCCAGGCATCCTGCTACAAAATCAGCTCCATTTTCTGCTGAGAATGTGACATTTAAGTGCAATCCAGCAAGTGATAAGCCTGTAAATGCCAAGAAAAGCTAAAGAGCAGTCTGGCACTTCACAGCCAGACAGCCAGTTCCTAAAGTAAAGTATTTTACTAACTTTAATTTTGAGTTTTTCTTTAGCAAGCATTGCATTTCTGAATGTCTGACCATTCTGTGATTCTGTGAAGACAAATTATCTCAAAATCAAGATGTTCAGATCTGAAAATACCTCTAAGCAATTGTCTGCTTTAAACTTTGTGTACTTTACATGTTGTTGTTTTTTTCCTTATAATCATATTCCACCCACTGAAGGTTTTCAGAAGCAGCAGAAAGCAATGCTTCTATAAAGGGTATTTGTTAGAACATAATATCTGCTGTAAAATGTGGCTGGCAATTATTAGAAAGTGTCCTGAAATAAATGTTCTTCATTAGACCTATGCTAATTCAGAGGAGCATATGTAAATAATATGTCTCATAACTAAAAAATGGCCCCAAGCCTACAAGTTTGAGTCTAGATCAAGATCTTACACCTCATGGAGTGCCAAGAGCTCCAGGGATGGGCTCTTGCTCAATTAAACAGCAGAAACAAACTCGAAATAAGACTAACAGCAGCACAGAGACCCAGAGTCTTTGACAAGGCCAATGGACAACTCAGGTATCAGACAAATTCAGAGATCAGGAGATCATACATCATGTCTCTAGCAGCTACAATAATTAAATGTAGATGTACAATAACCTTCCACTGGTCTTGTAATCACATAACTAACATTTCATGATGTAGTTTATCCCACTCTAAAGCAAATGTCCATGTTCAGTAAATTTGATTGCACTATGAATTCTACTGACTGTTGACTACATCTCCAGTTACAACCACAGACCCTCAGCAGCCTCCTCACAGGGAGATAACTGAAGTTAGAAGAGAAGAATCCCACCTATCTGAGTCAACTGAGGCAAAGCAGGACTGCCAACTTCTATCCCTAGCAAAACTGTAGCAATTTCTAGAAGCTACTGAATTGATAAGACAACAATTGGTTATTGCCTTCGGATACTTGCTTTTCCTATGTTGTTTTATTTTTTTTATGTCAGGGACAGCCATTGACTTTGGGAGGGCTTAGCTCACCCAAAATTACTTCCAAGGTGGAAATGACTAAAAGAGGATTCTGACTTTGACAGGCATCACTATCTCAGCCAAGACACAACCATCCTCAGTGCCAAGGTTCTACCAGGCTTCCACAGCTCAGTTCCATGAGTAGCTGAGCTCCTAAATCATAGCTACACTGCTGCAGAAAGATGAAGCCACAACAGTTCCATGTCCAAGATCCCTCAAGGAGCTGATTCCCCAGTCAGTGCAACCACTGTGGCTAATTCCGTGTGGGATGACTAATTCACCACCTCTCCACTCTTTCCAGGTACATTTCATTAGCCCTACATCTAATTAGCTAGATCTAAAAGAATGCTAAAATACAGTTTTTTCATGAATAATGACCTCCTCTTAAATCTATGTACCATAATAATGGCAATTAATTTGAACAGACCATTTAAAAGCTATTGTCTTGAGCTCAGCACAATCCCAACTGACATGCAAAAAGCCTTTTATAAGCCACTACTCTCTGCACTATCATCAATTATCTCCTAATTAAACAACAAAGTTCCCTTGCAATGCCCCAGTTAGACATCATTACTAAACATTTGGCCATCACTTAGTGGATTAATGTAGCTAATAAAACAACGTGCAGCACAGAGTCAAGATCATGGCATGATACTTCAAATGAGATGTGCAAAATCTCTGTAAATTGTTTGAAGTCCAAACTTGCTTGGCCCACGTTGACAGAAAGGCTTACTTTAAAAGTCAATAGCTTTATTCTGTTTTTTTTTCTCTGTCCTGGGGGAATGAAAGCAAAAGAAGCTGCCCAAAAACTCTATTAACAAACTGCCATTGGAAATATTGGCTTTTCCACGCTCAAAGAAGAGACAGCTCACTTGCTCAAAGGTTTTCGGGTGTGAAGGTTTTACAACAAGGGTTTGATCAAAACTCTCCCAATACATTTTCCATCAGTGATGAAATCTGAATCCTTCAGCTTTAGTTGTGCACCTACTAGTTGGACCTCACTCCATGCTGCAGCTCAACTTCACCTCTAACAGGGAAGTCATGCTAGAACACGATGAGATGGAGATGATTCCTTTACATCAGCATACTAATGTGCTGCTGGGAGTGACGAAGCCCAGGTTATAAGTGCTGTGCTTGCATGAATATTTCCAGCTCTATTCTAGTCCCAAGAAACTTGTAGGTTTGCAGCTTCAGCCTCAGCAGCTACCAGCAATCAGGTTCCTGATGCAGCTGCCACTCTCCAGCTGTTGTTCAGCTAACATCCACCTTGCAGCATCTCTCTCTTCTGAATTGTATATGGAAAGATGTTATGGCAAGATGTGAATGTGTGTTTAACCCCAAGTGAGAAGATTTTGAGCTGCAAACCTGTACTATGTGTGAGACCACTCACAGCATATCTGTCTGATTTCACTGATCCTAGGTGATTTAGCTGGAGTTAGACATGCAAATTTTGCAGTCAGAAATATCTCATAACTCACAGAACCAAACACAATGGGTTTCTAATCCACAGTGAGGAGCATATCACTCTTTCAGGATGCTTGTGATTCCTTCTTGTAGCTGTACTGGGGACTATTCACATCTCCCCGTGACCTTGACAAGTGTGTTGACACTCAAATCCATGATAGCAAAGGGCAAACCCAAATCACTGTTTTTCCACCTTAGGAAGCTGCAAACCAACAACCTGCCAGTGAAAAAGCACCTTAGAAAAACATCATTAGGTGGTAGAGCAATCAAGAGCATGCTAGATGTTTTCATGTCCTAAGCTACATCTGAGGATGTGCAGAGGGTTCAGATATGTGTTCAGATAAGGTGATCACAGTGAAAATGAAACTCCCTGCATGATAACTACTTCTTACTAATGTCAAGGATGTTGCCTGAATTATGATAAAAGCTGAGGTATTTAGCCAAAGGAAGAATGTCCCATATTATGTGGTTGGGCAGCACTCCAAAAATACTCTTAAGCTCTCTCCCTTCCCAAAGGGAAGAGAAAGGGAATAAGGGAGAGACACTTACAGGCTGGAAAAGAGAACTAAATCAGCTCTTAAGAAAATAGGAACAATAAAATGAAATATATACAAATATACACAAAACCAGTATCCAGCTGTGTTCAAGTGGCAGACAAATGGTTGTGCAACATCAGCCTGGGGCTCTGCTGTAGTTCTCAATCTTCTCCACATATTCCAGGTTGTTTCCCTAAAACCAGACATGCACCTTCCAAAATCTCCCCTGCATCATCTCTAGCTGTGTATGTCTGTGCCCATCTCCCTGGTCCTCATTTTCCCTTGTGTCTTCTCAGCTGATGGACTGGTGGTGACCCAGACAGTACTGGGGCACTGGAGCAAGGATTAAAGGCTGAAGCATGGAAGAGTCAGTCTGCTCACTTCCATTCTTTTTTCATGTCAGTGAAGGGGAAAAAAAGGCTATACAGGTATCAGAGCCTGAAGCAGCTTCCCTGGCTCAGTTATGTCGCTGGTATTGTGAAGGATGTCCACTCTCTTCCAATATCTGGCCAAGTGCAATGAGAATATTTGCAAAACCAGTAGTGAGACTGGTGGAAAATACAAATATACACATCTATAAATACTCACATGGGCAGATGGGACACAAGAATGTTCTGTTACTGCAGTTCTCCTTTGTCATCTGGGCATCTCTTTTTATATCTCTAAGCTGCCACCTCCTGTTTGTCCTGCTGCTGCAGGCAATGAAGTTCTCTCTTTGGGCTTAGATGCAGACACCTGTGGTGATATCCTGGGCTGTCCAGGGGTGTTGTGTACATATGTGTGTATATATATATATATAATCTCTTTTGATATCCACTAGAGATGATGTCCTACTACAGCCCTGCATCTAGACATTTCTGCAGATTACACATGAATAGGACCTGGCAGAGTTAGGTTTATGGTTGGACTCAATGATCTTAAAGCTCTTTGCCAATCTAAATAAAAAATTCTGTGATGCTATGCTGAATATGGATTTGTAAGCATAAATATCTTGCCTTTTGTTGTTTATATGCCTTCAGAGTAATGATTTCACTACTCCAAGTTTTTTGGCTTTTAAAAAAGGATGAGTTTTGCTCCTAAACTAAGCTTTTAGCCTGCATCTTGCATTGCTCTCTTAGTAAACTCCAAACACAGACCAGCCACAGAATCACAGAATGTCCTGACTTGGAAGGGAGCCACAAGGATCATCGAGTCCAACTCCTGTCTATGCACAGGACAACCCTAAAAACCACCCCATGTGTCTAAGAGCATTGTCCAGGTGCTTCTGGAATTCTCTCAGCCTTGGTGCTGAGAGTCTTGGTGGCTCCACTACCCTCTGGATGAAGAACCTTTTCCTAGCATCCAGCCTAAACTTCTCCTGGCACAGCTTCATGCCATTCCTCTCACAGTCCATATAACTTCTGGTTCCAGACGTTTCACCACCTTGCCTTCTCCCACAGGAAGAGTCTTCCCAGAGACTCAGAAGAAACTAGACTTTTCACTGACATGGAATTAAAATTATCCAAGTATTTCTGTTGAACCAGACTTCTGAAGTGCTTGGAGGTGTGCCTAGAGAGGTTTAAATGAGCACAACCCTGCTCAAGTCAATTCACTTTTTTTCTGCTTTCCAAGGAGCTGTCTCTTCACCATCTTGACAAGCTGGATCTGAATGAGACTGGCAGTTCCTCAAGAAAATGAAATTCTATAGGAATTTCAGCAGCCAAAGATGTAATTCCTAAAGNCGCTCCCCACACTTTCCCGTGGGCAATGAGTTTAATGCTCCCTCTGCTGTTGGCACAGTTACCGCACCAGGGGCCACAGCAGACCACAAGTGATTTTCAGACTGTGCCTACACTGCCTTATCCTCACAGTTATTATGTAGCATTCACATTTCACTAGCATCTTGATGAAAAGATGGTGAAAAGCTATCACACCAGAACATATCCAGACCTGTAGAAGTGACAATTGCTGTCCCAAAGAACTTGAAGGTTCAAATAAGAAAGAACTAGGGGAAGAGGCTGTAGGGACACTACTAGAATGAAATGACAAAACCAGATGCATAGCCTTCAATGCTAAGTGTATTGACATTACAAAAAGTCAAGGCTCTGTGTACTGCATGACCTTCCTATTGCATTATGGAGCTGATTCCCCATTACTGACCTAGGAAATAACACAAATTGAGAGTTTGTGCAGTGACATTTTTAAAGGTGCACTGACTTTTAGGGAAAGCCCACAATGAATATTAAGCAAGCCCCTGCATTTCCTAGGGCTGCTGGGTAGGACCCAGCTTCCCTTCCTCTCTTTTGTGCAATGACCTTTTAAAATCTTTTTTTTTTTTTTGTCACTGCACAGTTCCTCTGGTTCTTCAGCCTTATTTATTCTGGGACTTCAAGAGAATTAAGTCTCTTCTGTTGCTAATAAATGGAGCTCTGTATTCCCTCACCTGGAAAAGGACTCTTGACTGATGCTACTGTGCATGGAGGAGTGCTCAGAAACCATAAGAGCATTTGAGTACAAACCAGAGGAACAAATGAAAAGAACTGCTGGTTTCAATTGTTATTTCTGAAGCATTTAGTGTTATAGCACCTTGATGCCTCACACAACACCTGGATTAAACACAAATCTGCAAGGCTGCCCTGGAAGATAAAACACAAAGCCTACTTATTACCTAAGTCCCATTTAATCCTTCAAAAATAGACTTCAAATACAACTAGAGGCACTTGCCTCCTGCATGGAGGACTTTCTATGACACACTGATTTAATTTCAGGATGTGTTTGAGCTTTTTTTTCTTATATATCCTGAAGGAAATCACAGGACTAAGCACTTTGGATCAGACAGCAGAAAAGCAATTGTAGTTTTGTTTTTCCTCTCCATCTTTTGTCTTTCCTCTCACTAGCAGGCACTACTGAGCAGCCTTCCAGCCATCTAATCTCTTCTAAGAGCTCTCTCTAAGAATCAAATGGAGCCAGAGGTAAAAAAATTATTCATCAACAGTTGTCTTTATCATTGTCTGGAAAGTAAAGCGTTCAACTCAAATCTGCCAGAGACAAAATAACCTCAGCTGCTACTGTGATGACCTTCTTTTAATAATAATAAGTGAATGTTTCAGGAATGCATAGCTGGAGTAAAAGTGTGAGGCTCCTGGAGCATGGCTAGGAGATATCCTACAGGAAAGGATGCTCTGAAATCTCTTCATCCTTCAGATCCTGACCTTCTTTAAACAGAGATGTGACTAGATCACAAGGAGAAGCCATATGAGGAATGGCTGAAGTCACTTGGTCTGGTCAACCTGGAGAAGAAGAGACTGAGGGGACATCTCATTGGAGTTTATAACTTTCTCAACAGAGATGAAGAAGGGGCAGGTGCTGATGTATTCTGTCTGGTGACCAGTGACAGGATCCAAGGGAATGGCATGAAGCTGTGCCAGGAGAGGTTCAGGTTAGATATCAGGGAAAGGTTCTTCACCCAGAGAGTGGTGGAGCATTGGAACAGGCTCCCCAGGGACACAGTCATGGCAACAACTCTCCCTGAATTCAAGAAGCATCTGGACAATACTCTTAGACACATGGTGTGGGTTTTGGGGTCATCCTGTGCATAAACAGGAGCTGGACTCAATGATCCCTGTGGATACCTTCCAACTCAGGGCATTCTGTGATTCTGTGAAGTAGTACCATGGCTTTCATTTGTTTGCCAACACACAGCAACAGCACTGAAGATGCAGCAGCCCAGGCTTTAGCCAAGGGTCCAGAGGACTTTCAGACATTTGTTAGGTTATCCCATAGTTGCAGTTTGGCTGCTGTGGTGATGAGGAGAATATACGAAGGAGACTGTGATCTAATGCACAGATATCAACTCCTTGAGAGGATCAATCAGCTCTTCCTCCCCCACATCTATACTGCCACAGAGCAGCTCCTTGAAATAGCTACAAGAGCTTGTTTGAAATGAGCTCAGGTATTTTGTCACTGTACTGCAAGGAGACAGCAGTGGTGGCATCCCCGAAACCAACGCGAGCGAAGCAACATCCTCTGTGTTCACACCTACCCAAGGCAAATGTCCTCACTGTGTGCTGCCCCAGATCACCACTACACTGTGTGTGTGTGCTCTTCCTGTCCCTCCATCACAAGCCTCTCACCTTCCTGCACATAGACAGGTATTGAAGGGCACCTACACGACTATTCTCTCCTTCATTTCTTCCTCCTTTTTCTTTTCTCGTCTCCTAACACAAGTGTAGAGTTTTTGATGCTTCTGTCTACCCTGCCAGACTCCTTGACCACAGTGGAGATGAGGATCACACAAAGCAGATTGTTGTGTTTCTAAGGGGTGGTTGGAGTGGCCTTCAGTCATTTGTAGGAAAGAAGTAATGATCAGTGAACACACAGCCAAGCCACAGCTATGGAATGTCTGGAGAACTCCCTTTTCCTTCTTACCTCACTGAAATCCTACTTCTGCTGCAGGTACTTGGGTACCTAAGTGGCTCTTAGTTTTCAGAGGGAAGCTGACATGTTTAACATTCTCTTACCTTGTTGTCTTCCATGCTGTTGAAAATTGTGTCTTGATGGGTGTCCCAAAGCTGAGGCCATGGATGCAAAAGGCATCCTGGCCATGCAGCATCTTCCAGTGAAGAGTGGCTATCATGGGAAAGCTGAATTTTGAGAATTTGTGGCTATAATAGAAAGGATGTAACAATGGTTCCCTTAACTAGAGCCTGCTACTTTTCCATCAGCCACCACTGATGGTAAATACGCTCATATCAGACATTCTCATATCAAACATTCTCATAGCACTGAGAACCTTTCTAAAATCACAACTGAGCAAACTGGATGGATTGGGGACACATTTTACTTTGTGTGTTTGATTGGTACTTGATATGAGTCTAACAGTTCTTGGAGGGAACTGCAACAACACCAGTGAGATGAGCAGCTTCACAACCAACTTGTTTCTCTTTATAGCTTGAAAGGGACAATACCTATCTCCAGCCAAAATGTTCCAAGGAAGTAAAACCAGATTGGACCCTGTAGAAAGATTGTCCTATCATTACTCAACCTTTTCTGGTGAAGCCTGAGAGATATGAACCATCCCACAACATTTTTCAAGTAGTTTGGTTTGCTCACTGTGTTTTCTGTCCTTTTCTGTGGAGGCCAGTGAGCTCCCAAGCTGGAAGTGTGTGATAGACATCCTTTCTTGGGAATGGTGGTTTGGGGAGTGTTGCACCCAGCATATAATAGAAGGGATGAAATTACCTCTCTGGTCCTTTCCAAGCTCCTTTTTGTAATGACTGCTAGAAGACACTGAAATGTAAACCTTGTGTTAACATGCACTGCACAGTTTGAGCAGAAATAGAAACCTTTAGGGAGGAAAAGAATAAAAAAAACACCCCAGTTTTAGTGTTAACACTGAAAACACCATAAACTGCTGTATTTTCCTCTTTATTTTTCAAGTGCATTGACTCATTAACTGAGTTTCAATTAATTCAAGTCAGAGACAAAGAGGAATATTTTGCCTTCTTTCACAGAAGTTATTAAACGTATTCCCTTGCTATTTTCCCTGCACATCTCCTTTAAATTAACAATAAATTGCAAAAAAAAAAATCATCCTTCAAAACCAAACACCATAGCCCAAATGTTTAGAGGATGAAAGTCTTCAGAAAGGTCCATTGCCCAGGCAAAATGCTCAATCAGTTTGATTTTTTTTTTTCTTACTGAAAATGTGGGTGGTTTTCAAATACAGGAAAGAAAACACAGTGGCTTGTGGTGATATTTTCCACCAGAAAGATGCAGCTTTAAGGGCTTTTGGTTTCCACAGACCTACACCCACAGGAGTGGCCTCATCTGTTGTAGAAGGCAATGCCTGATTCTTTGTACAACTTGAGTTAAATGACAATAAGCATGTACAGCAGTTGATGTATGTTTCAGTCAAAGCTCTGTGTCAGCTGGCAATTAATATGGCAACAGCCTCCTAGGCTGCAGAGCTGTTGGGTGTAAATATGCAAAAAGCTTCTGCAAGAAAAAAACTGTTCTTCTTGTTCCTGGTGGATAGGATCCAGTCGAAGATGTTCCTGCTCATTGCAGGGAGGGTGGATCAAATGACCTGATCCCCTCCAACACAAAGCATTCTGTGTTTCTACAACAAGAATTGGGCTTAAATCACAGCAAGAAAGGTGTCACAGAGTCCCAGCATGGTAGGGGTTAAAAAGGGTCCCTCCAACCCCACTGCTCAAGCAGAGTCACCTAGTGCAGGTTGTGCAGGATAGTGTCCAGGGGTGTTTGCAATTTCTCCAGAGAAGGAGACTCCACAGCCTCTCTGGGCAGCCTGGGCCAGTTCTCCAGGAAGATGATACTGCAGCCTTTCAGTACTTAAAGGGGGTTTATAAAAAAGAGGAGGATGGACTTTTTAAGACGGTTTGTTGTGATAGGATGAGGAGTGATGTGTTTAAATTAAAACAGTGAGATTTAGAGTAGATCTAAGGAAGAAGTTTGGCACACCGATGGTGGTGAAACACTGGCACAGGTTGCTCAGAGAGGTGGTGGATGTCCTGTCCCTGGAACCATTCCAGGTCAGGTTGTTTGGGGCTCTGAGCAACCTGCTCTAGTTGCAGGTGTCCCTGCTGACTGCAGGGGGGTTGGACTAGATGGCATTTAAAGATCTCTTCCCACCCAAACCATTCCATGATTCTAAGACTCCCCTCAGCTAACCTCCTCTGACAGCCACAGCAGCAAGTTTCTGCAGCCTGAAAAAGGAAAAAAATAGGTTATCCTAATTATTTCATCCTTTTTGCTGAGCATTTCTTTCCAGCCGTGTTTTCTCTGTCTGCAGAAGGGGATTCCACATACCCAGCCCCAGAGCACAGTCCCATGCAGGAGTGAACCCTACGCTCAGCTCCCAGCTAGCACCAAGTCCCATCAGGGTTGGGCCATTTTGGGGCAAACACGGGGGGAGGCCCCGAGGGGCGGAGAGGAGGACGCGGTGGAGCGGGGAGGGAACGAGGGGGAGGAGGAGGAAGAGGTAGAGGAGGTAGTGAGGGCAGCCCTGAGCTAAGCTGAAGCGAGTCGAACTGAGCCTCTCATAGCTAAGTCTAACTGGGCTGAGCCAAGCCGAGCCGAGCCGAGCTAGGCTGGGCTGTGTCGGGCAGAGCTCACCAGAGCCAGGCTGAACTGAGCTCAAGCCGTGCCGAAGCCACGCCGAGCTGAGCTGAACCAGGATGCGCCGAGGAGAGTTGAACTGGAGCAGGCTACACTAGCTAAGCCGAGCTGAAGCAGGCTGAGCCGAGCTGAACGCAGCCGAGCGGAGCCGAACCGAGCCGAGCCAAGGTACCGTCTGCGGAGCGGAGGGCAGGGAGGGTCAGGCAGGGTGATGGACTGTGTGGGGCGATGGGGAGCCGGTGAGACCCCCGGGCACAGGGAGGAGGGAGAACCTGTGCCCCTCAGGGCAGCGGAGTGAGAATGTTTGGGGCACTATTCGATGCTGTTGGCATCTCATTGTACCTAGGATGCTTCTCAGGACCTGCTGTTTCAGCTCTCAGCTCTTGTTCTGTGATGGGAGTTCTAAAGCTGTTCCCTTGATATTTAGCCAAAGAGTTATTTTGTTTGACTTTACTTTATTTTACTTTACTTAGATTTGATTTGACTTTATTTTTCTTAAATAAGATTTTTAATTACTTCCAGGCCCTGCACCTGCTGTCTTTTGCAAATGTTTGTGGTTTCATAATCACATTTTCCTGCCTTTAAAAGAAGTGTTGTTTTCTCCCATGTGCCTTTATGCAATACAAAGAAGAGGGGAAAATGAGAGAAACAGTGAAAACTGACTATAACCAAGGGGTTATTCAACACAGTAAACAAACTGGGGGAAATAGAGAGGGAAAATACTTTCCCTTGTGAGGTTCTGTGATGGTTTGTAGGTGTTTCTTGATTACAGCAGTATGTAATACAACAGCCAGACAGAAGTTTGCTAGGTTTACAGTTGAACTTGATGAATTTAAAGGTGTGTTCCAAACTAAATGATGTTATGATTCTATGACTTAGAGTCTGGTTTTAGAGGTGATGTTGTATCTCAGCAGCTAGGCGTATCATATTTGGATTGAGCTGGTACTAGTCTACAAAGTAGAGCTGTTGGAAAGCAGCTTTGAGCAGTAAAGAGAAATGAACTGTCTCTATCCTCCCCCACCACATAGCTGTTGTGAACTGCTTTTCCTTCTGCAAAATCCAGCCTGGCTGCTTCTGTCTTGAGACCTGGATTATGTTCCTTGCATCCATGTAGAATGCTAGTGAACTTAAACTCTTGGGTATAATCAGCTTCTTTTTTAATTGTAACTACAATGCAACTCACTAACTTCTCATCTGCACTTATCTCCAGTACCATGACACTCTGCAGGGATGGAAAGCTTTTTGCAGGCTCTTTTTCATTTCCACTGGTGAAACAACAGTAGCAAAGCAAATGTCCTGAGCAGCTGAGAGCTGCTCCATTGAGTCATGCTAACAGTAGATTATTCAGTAGGGTTACTAGGGCAGGAAGAGATAAAGTTTCACTGAACTTGCTATTAAAAAGAAAATAAAAAGGCAGAGGGGGAGGGAGAAGCAGAACTCTTTGTGGTGAGTAGGGCAATGTTCTGACTTTTGTACTTCTGAACAGCTAAATCCTTGAGGTCCTGGAGCTGTGTTTTTTTCCTTTTTTTTTAAATCCCTATTTATGATTGAAAAGAGGACTCTACATCCCAGTTGAGGCCACCAGATATTTTTGAGTTTCTGAGGAATGTGCTTTAGGAGTTGAGGGTAGAGAAAGGGACACCCTCTCCAAGGAAGTTCCTGTCACACATGGTTGCTATGGGGCAGGTGTGCATTCAGCTGAGGTGTCAGATGGTCTCCTAAGCCAGCTGCGTTCCTGCAGCTCACAGGCCTACCAAACTGCCCTTGGCTGAACGTCATTATTGAACCTGGATCCCACTGGAGGCTCTGGGCTGTTGCCTCTATCTCTTTTTTGGTGTCTCAGCTGGACAGGAGACTTTGATGTCCACCAGCCTTCACTTGCCAAAGCTCCCTAAGCCATGTTGAATCCCTCATTTTCCTCACATGACTTTTTGGCCAACATTTTGGACACATGATGAATGAAGCAAGTAATGCTCAGCCTATACAGAGGTTTCTGACTTGAAAGACTCCCTACTTTAAGATAATGTCCAAAGAAGTGTAACAAAGCTGGTGAACAGCCTAGACAACAAGTCTTTTGAGGAGCAGCTGAGGGAACTGAGGTGGTTTAGCCTGGAGAAAGGGAAGATTAGGGGAGACCACCACCTGAAAGGAGGTTGGGGCAAGGTAGGGGTCAGTCTCTTCTCCCAAGTAACAAGTGGTAGGGCAAGAGGAAACACCCTCAAGCTGTGCCAGGGGAGCTTTGGGCTGGGTATTAAGAAAAATTTCTTCCTCAAAAGGACTGTTAAATCCTGGACCAGGCTGCCCAGGGAAGTGGTAGAGTCATCATCCCTGGGAGAATTGAAAAGAGGTGTAGATGTGATGCTTAGGGACATGGTTTAATGATGACTTGGCAATGTTGGACTTACGACCTTAAAGGTCTCGTAATCAAAATGATTCTGTGATAAGGTGGTGCCACAGTCACACTGGCATTGGCAACACAGATTTTAGTTAGACTTTCTCCTCATTTCTACATGTCCTTTGTGTTTTGGGGTTTCTTTTTTTCTTTTCCTACAGAAGATTCAGATTCTCCTCCTGAACCTCCATCCTGCCTCTCAGCAGCCCCCCTATGCCCAGGCTGCTTCTGTAATCCCACTGCTACACTGGGTAAAACTCTGCATGGTTTTTTCACACTGTGGAGAGCTGTGAGCAGAGAGTTATTACACTGCCAGGGTAGAGCTGGCTAATTAGGGTTTTTTTCTGCCTCAAGTGTGTTTCCTTTTACAGAAACTCACTCAGTTGACTCTCAAGAGCTGCTCACAGAAGCAGTGTATGCCTCACCACTGCATCAGAGGTGGAGAGTCTCAAAGGAAAGTCTTAGAGGGATGGAGGGAAGAAGAGCCCCAGCTGCTTAACTTCCTAGCATGACAAGTTTTTATTTTTTCCTCCTTGGGATCTTTTCCAGGTTAGTCTCTGTTTATCCTCCCACTTTGTTCTGAAGAAGATGATATGATGAATATAACTTCCGATGACAACTTTTTGGTTTCTTCTCTTGTTGTCTGGGTTTAATTGCAAAGAGATCTGCTGCAGCCTAGGAAGGAGATGAAGTCCTAACCATGTTCTAGAGCTTTGTCAGGAGGGCTGCTCTCAGCTTTTTACATATATGTTTGTGGATCTAAATTAAAACACTGGACTGCAAATTCAGCTGTTGCTTCCCCTTTTGCTGAAGCCAGGATCTGTGTGAGAAGAGTGTTGCTCTTTGTCTAAGCTTCGAAAAAGTGATTCTCAAAAGAGAAAAAGAAGAGAAAGTCAATACAGTAGCATGAACATCCAAAACATGCTTGTGTGAAATCATCTACAGGACTAACCAGAGCCTTGCTCTTGTCATCACAGGTACCTACATCTTCATGCACAGCTCTCTTGCAGGGTTGCTCACCCACTATTTGTCTGTTCTCACATGGAAACGTTCAGCAGATCATGTTTGTGGTTGACATCAAAAGGCAGTGTGTGTTAGCCTGCGAGCTCACACCATGACAGTTTGTTTCCATTCTGTGGTGGTGTTCTGTGTTTGCCTCCACTTACATCCTAACCAGAGCATCTGACTCCTAGTTGTAGACCTAGCTGGAAGGAAAACATCAGCAAAGGCAGTGTGAACTGCAACAAACCCTTCTCTGTAGCTGCTTGCTTTCTGTATTGTTTTTTGTTGGTGATCATGTTGTGGTTTCTCAGGCCTGTTGCAGATTTTTCATCTACCAGAACCAACCAGATTGCATCCAGCAGCAGAGATCATGTTTGTTACCTTTGATGATATGTGTGGAACAAACCCAGATCCCTTTCCAAATCATGCACAGCTATTTTAGCAGTGGATAATTCCTCTGGTTTGTATCATACCTGGTAGCAACACCACTGCTTTGGAGCAGCTTCCTGGGGCAGAACTGTCTCATCTCACTTGGGTATATTTTAGTTCCACCTCTGTGTAAGAATACTTCCCTGTGTTTGCTTCTTTGGGGCAGAAATGGTGAAGGAATGAAGTGTATGGTTGTATAGATTGTGCCCAGGGCAGGATAAAAAGAACATGGTGCAGCTTTCACAGAGCTGTGCCTTGTCGCTCTCACCACAGTGCCTGTTATCTCTCAAATGAATTGCTTGATATTTATCTGAGCCCTAGAAAGCTCTGAGATTTACAGACAATAAGGTCTACATAGCATTTTATCTGGAGTTTGGGAATGGTCATTTCCACATCATGGTTGACCTGCTTTGGGCTGGATTGGTTCTTGGTAATCAAGTGCCTCGATTATGATGTATTTTAATTTATTTAGTGTTCATTCAAAAGCAATATATTCACTTTTCAAGTACAAATGTCCCACTTATCTGCAGGAGATACAACAATGTGGTCTGGACATATGCTAGAAAATACCAATCCTTAAAAAAACAAAACATTTTCCAGTTGATAGACAAATGAGAACAAGGGATATTATGAGTCTTGTGGCCATGTATTGTGCTCAATCTGATTCTGCTGCTCCTGTGACTTTTGTTTCATCCACTGAACTTGCTGTTTCATCAAGGGGTATTAATGCTGAGACCATTTTAGGACATCCTCACCCTGCCAGATCAAAGTGGAGAGAAGGGCTGGTGGGTAAAGCTCCTTACCTGAGTGCTTTGTGCTGTGTCCTCTGCAGTGCTTCTCCTGCATGGCCAGGTGTTTGACTGACACTGTGTCAACCTCTGGTCTGACTAAGGAAGAAGGAATATGTCAGAGTTTATTTAAGGAGGCAGCTGGAATCCAGAGGCGTTGGGAGTAGGAAAGACATAGAGGTTGCTGTTGTGATGGTGTTAACAAGAGAGGGCACAGATGTGGCACCTGCAGGAGGGAGCCCTGAGATGGATGGAAAGCAAAAAATACCTAATTGAAGGTCATTTTCTTCCTCTCTCTCCTTAACCACAATTGATTAAGGATAATAAAGAGTTTATTACTTCCTAACATCATCTGGGAATGATTTCCCATATGTTGCACTCTTCTCCAGAGTGGGCAAACCTCCCTCGTTCCAGCAAAGCAGGGTGCAGGATTGCTGAACCCCAATTACACTGTGGTTTAGTGTTTTATGAGAGGAGAGGTTGCAGGTGGCCCTTTAGAGAGAGATGCATTTTATCCTTAGGTTTCAGATACCTTTCTAGCATCCTTTCCACTGGGAAATTAAGCAGACACTGTCCATACTCATTGCAGCTGCTGCTTGTGTTAAATTAAACTGCTGCTATTACACGGAGCTGCTGCTGGAGTTAAGTTGTGGTGTTCTTTAATTGTTTATGACTGTGGATGCAAGCCAAGTAGCAGTCCTGCAGGGGCAAACACTGGAGATATGACCTGGAAAACAGATGTTTGGGCCAAAGCCATGCTGGTTTCAGGGAAGACTATGAGAGAAGCGGAAAACCAGTTTTGTGTCTGATTTATTGGACTGGGTGAAGAAATTCACCCCAGGGCAGAGTGCTCCCATAAGGCTGGTACAACAGCAAACTCTGATTCTGGCTAGCTTTTAGCCAGCCTTTGCAAGGCTTCCACAAGCAGCTGTTGATTTGCTAGTGCTGGTGCTAGGTGTGCCCAACCTACAAGCTTTGCTGCTGGGTAGAACATTCTCATGTGCCATAAACCATTCACTGTGCTATTATCCAGCTATTATCCAATGCTACAAATGCCCTCCTTACACAGCTACCTGTACTTGAATGTCTAAAAGCAAGTGGCTTTCCAGAGCAACTTCATCAGGCATTTGCTTCATATGTTTCTGAAATGCCCTTCAGAGAGAGGCTTCCCTCATCCAGAGGAGAGCAGGATCATCCTGATGTCCTGTGTCCAGCCCCAGGTGATGCTTTGCCTTTCCCACTAGCTGCTGTAAAATGACAGAAGTGCTGATGTTTTCCCAGTTAAAGGCAGTGCCACATGCAGATGTCCTTGGACAGTCTTCAGAGGAGGTTTGATAGCTGCTGGTAGCCCATGACTTCTGCACAACTAGAGACAAACAGTAGACATGAGTCATGATTGTTTCTTCTCTTTTCTGACCTATTCTGTCATCTCCAGAAACCTGATGGGTTTCTTCTTTTGTAAGCACATTATCCAAGAGGGTTTATGAGTCATTTCTCTTTTCCTGAAAACTCAACCTGATTGCCTGCTCACATATCCAGGAGCTCAAATGGGAAGGAGAGCCTTCCTATGGTGTCCTTGTATAGATTTGCCTTCTATAGGGCAGCAAATTTAGAGAAACCTCCTGGAAAGCCTCATCTGTTGAAATGTCTGTCAGAGAATAGCTGCAGTTGGCTGCATGGACCATCTGTTTGCCAAAGAGACAGAAAGTCTTGCAGTGTGAGTGCTCAGTACTCGTGAATATTCAGGCCAGAGAAGCTGGGATTTCAGTCCCACAGCTAACTGTGGCTGTTTCTCATCATTTTATACAACAGGAAGAAGGAAAAGATCTCACCATATCCAGGTCACCAGCAAAAAAACAACAGACTGCTATGACCTGGCCATGAAATAACAGAAAGCTGTCTGAGTTTTGCAGTCACCCTAGACTTCTGCATGGGGGCTGATGGAAACTCATCACTTCACAACTGCTGGGTAAGGGAGAAGACACTCAAGCAAAGGTCTGCATCTTGCTTTCTCAAGTTTTCCTCTCTCCTTGATGATCTTGCCTCCTTTCTCTTTGAGCAGAGAGCCCAAGTTTTAAAGTCAGCCCAGCCAGAGCAGCAGTTATCCTCGTTATTTCATATGAGAAAATCCTTTCCATGTTGTCCACAGCTGTGATGAAAAGGGAAGCCCCTCTTGCCAGAGACTGAAGGTGTCGGGAAAATACCATTTACAGGTAAGTAAATGTCATTCCCAGCAAAGAATATGGATCCAAAGAATGATGGGCACCAGCTACAGCAGTTAATTTCTGATTTCACTAAATAGTCTTTCTGGAAGCTCTGGAAGAGCCTACAGAGAAGACCAACCCAAAGGCTTTATTGTGTTTCCTGGCACCTTGATTTTATATATTTCTGCTTTCAGAGCTTAAAATTATCCTGAGTTCTATATTTCTTGGTTTTTTTTTCTCCCCTTTCTACATGATGTGGTTCATATGAACTGAGTTTTCTCTTCATAGCTTCACTTAGGAGTACAGGTCAGCACCCAGGCAGTTGACTGCCCGAGATCATTTCCATGCTGTATATAAATAGGACACAGTTATTTCACGGTTTCATGTTCAGCTTGCAAGCTTCCAACAGCCTCCTATTCCCAAAACCCTTTCTATTTTCATAGCATTCAGGTTCTTGAACGTGTGACTCAACACAGATTACAGCAGAAATTACTCCAACCAAGAAACATCTCAACTTGGCTCCTGCGTATTGTCCTTTTTCCTGATGGCTGGTGTCAACTCAGCAGTACTCAGAGCTTCTATTGTGGGTCTTTCCAAGCCCTGGGATGAGTTCAGCTCCGTGGTTGAGCCTTAGGCATATTAAGCAGAGCTCAGGCAGTCCATCATCTTCATTAGAGAGAGGAGGAAGTCGGAGTGTCTCCAGCTGGATGAATAACTAACGGCCAGCGTAACCCTGTCCGGCAGAGATAAGAAGCTGGTTAAAACCAAGGGAATTTTTAGACTCTTCCCAAATATTGCCTGCTTTTTATTGTTTGACACAGGACTTGTCATGTCTCCCTTTCTGCGTATTGGTTTATCCAACTATGACAGTGGCCCGTACCTGCCATCCCAGGGGGAGGTGATTAACCCTTACTGTGCTGTGATGGTCAAAGAAGCCGTGGAGTCAGGTAAGTGGGGAGATGGTAAACATGCATGATAGCTTGTTGGAGATGTGTGTGTGCCTTACTGTGTCATTTCTGCTGTGTAGAAAGCATGCTGTTAAGTCTCCATAAGGGTTTGTGAAGTGCTCTGTGTGTCTCAGCACAGTGCAGGTTTGGCTTTGGCACAGTCTGCAAGACCATCTGATTTTAAGATCACAGAATGTTAGGGGTTGGAAGGGACCTCTGGAGATCATCTAGTCAAACCCCCCTGCCAGAACAGGTTCCCCTAGAGCAGGTTGCACAGGATGGTGTCCAGGTGGGTTTGGGATGTCTGCAGAGACTGACACTTCACCACCTCTCTTAGCAGCCTGGGCCAGTGCCCTGCCACCCTCAAGGTAAAGAAGTTCCTCCTTATGTTTAGATGGAACTGTCTATGTTCAAGTTTGTGCCTGTTACCTCTTGTCCTGTCACTGGGTACCACTGAAATGGTAATGTCCAACAAATCTATGTCTTCAGTTTGAAGTTGTTAACTAAATTGCAGGTCCCAGCAACTGATAGAGCAGATGAGCTGAGCTGTATTCAGTTTCACTTTTCTACCAGCAGTTACTGATTTGTCAGTGGGACTCCAGACAGATGAAATGTGGGTGTGCTGGAAATATCCTGGGAGGGCTGTCTTTGTTAATCACATTTATTTCTTTTTTTTTGAGAAACTGACAGGTCCAGCAACTTCCATTATTTAAAAGGAAAAGATAGCTCTCATACAGGAAGCTGTTAATTAACTCTGTTTCTGCAGAGAGAGTTAATTTCTCTGAGTAATTGCTGCACTAGGTAAAATGTTTGAAGATGAAAGCTCCTGCTAAGCTGTTTTCTGTGTCTGGGTATATGGATTATTGCATACTTTTCCTAATTGAGCAACACTTACAAGCCCTCATTGGGAAAACATTTCTTAAATGTCTTATGCATGAAAATAGTCCCAGGGAGAGGATGAAAAGTTCTTCAGTTCTGCTTTTCAAGAATCATGCAGATCAAGGCCTTCAGTGTTAGGGAATTTCTCATATTGGCTTTTATCTATCTTAAATCTTTGATAAATTCCTAGCTTTACTGCTGTGATTCTTCCAAAAATTAAATCAGCTCAGAAATCCCTTTTTACAGCTTGAAAATTCTCATGAATGTTAAAGGATGTTAAAGCAGTTTTAAAAAAAGAAACTTTAGAAGTTTAGAAAAAGTCATTATTCACTGGAGGGGGGTGTGTTTGTTTGCTTATTTTTTAACCACTTAGCATTTATCACATTGAACTTTAGCTTGGCTTAAATGATACTTTAAATTATTCTGGAAGATGTGGTGACTGGTAAATGCAAACCAAAAGAAAATACTGCATAACAAGATATCTCTAAGATCTCATTTTTTACTGAAAATATGTCCAATTTCAGCTCCATGTGGGGCTTGGCTGTTTGCTTTAATGAGACCTTGGAAAGCAATAACTCAAATTGAAGTCTCCGTTAGTTCAAAAGTGAATAAAATCAATTTGGTCAGAACAAACCTATATTTATTTGTCTTACACAGAGCTGAAAACATTTTCTGGCATCTAACAAACACAGAAGTACTAAAGGATATATTTTTTGTGCTCCTGAGAGTTAACAATTATAATAAGAATAATAATAACAATAAGAATAACAGTAGCTCTACCAACAAGAAATAAAAAACTGTTAAGAGGAATTGTTCTCCACTAGGGAAGATTGAATACAGGAAAAATTACAAGCTTCTGTTAGAAGATATCTAATTAGTGGGGTGTAATTGCACCCATCCAGCCATTGCTCAGAGCATGATGAGGCAGGCAGAGGGACTCCTTGTCATGTTTTTGCAAACAGAGCACTGGTAGATGATAAATGTGTTTAGTTACCCTAAAAAAAAAAGGGGTTTGACTCTGACTTTAGGTTCATGCTAAAGGCTATGCCTTGTCAACCAGCTATGACTAATATTGGGCAGAGGTCCCCAGGGTGCTGGGAGTAATGCACATCATCTGTGGACACAGCATTGTCACAACAAGGCCACCCTAAAGAATTTCAGAAGCTCAGGGAAGATCTTGGACAGCCTTTTTGTTTTTTTTCCTCTTGCTTATCTTGTAGAAGGGACCCTGGAGTTTAAGTTACAATCTTTAAAAAAAAAAAACCAAAACCAAAAAAAACCCCACACCTCCATTTAGTTTAAAGTGCTATAGCAACTTATTAGTGATGACAAACTGTTTTAGAGTTCATAGGCATCTCTGAGGTATAAAAAAATCTGCCCTTTAAAAATATCTTCTGCCTTCACAAGCCACCAGGCCTGGTGCCATTTTACCACCTGTCTTGTTGACATCTGCTTCGTGAAAGATCCTACTCTGTCTTTGAACTCAGCAAGCCTCCAGGAACAGTGCTCCCAGCTACAAAGGAAGCTGCTGCCTCAGAAAGACAGATGCTGTTTTGTTTTTTAGGAAGCCAGGGTTAGATGAATCCCTGGTAAAATTCCACAGCCATCAGCAAGGATGCTCTGGGTGTGAGTGATGATCCTATATATTGGCCAGTTGACTCACATCCCAGGGTTTGTTTATTTAAACCATACTTCTGGGAGAGCAAGTGCTGGAGTTCACATCGCGGAGTTTCACTGATGAAGCAAAGAAATCACAGTCCTTACTGAGATTTCTGGTCTCCATGATGCTGGGAAGTTTGTGTCTCACTTTTATGTCTCTTTTTTGTCTGCTTTTGTTGAAGGAGCTTGTTGAATATATGTATTTGCAAGCTTGATGGGAATGAGTTAAGCCTGCAGGCAATGAGCTCAGTATATGATTGCCTAAATTTGCACGTCACAGAATCACAGAATGTTAGGGGCTGAAAGGGACCTCCTGAGATCATCTAGTCCAACTCCACTGACAGAGCAAGTTCACCTAGAGCAGGTTGCACAGGATAGTGTCCAGGTGGATCTGGAATGTCTCCAGAGACTGAGACTCCACGTCCCAGGTTTCACTTCATATAGTAGCTTGCTAACATGGTCTATTATACACTGTGCCAGAAGAGAGATCTTAAAGACCTCACCACAGATCTGTCTGAGGGACTACAAAATGGTGGCATTAGTGCAGAGGAGAAGCAAATCCAGTCAATCTAAACCACTTCTTGTTGACAGAAAATGGCCAAGTGTATGTGCAGAAGAAGCCCACCATGTACCCACCCTGGAACAGCACTTTTGATGCCCATATCAACAACGGCAGGGTCATGCACATCGTCGTCAAGGACAAAAGTGCTGAGATGGTTTCAGAGACCACGGTGGAGCTCAAAGTGCTGGCAGAGAAGTGCAAAAAAAGCAATGGGAAAACGGAGATATGGGTGAGCATCCTTAGCTTCTCTTGGAGGATGTGATGGGGAACTGCTGTGGGGTAGGGGAACACCTTGTGACTGCAACCAGCAGGGCAGCAGAACTGGCTGCCATCCAAGGTAAAACGTTTTGAGCCTACTGGAGTATGACTTGAAGGAAAGACTTCCATGCATGTCAGAAAAAAGGAGCCTGGCACAGTTATAGTGCCTGCTGCTGTTACCTTCAAACCTTCAAATATATGTCCTCTGTTAGCAAGGATTCTGGTTCAGGTGAGCTGTACCCACCTATTAATCTTCACTTAGGAAACCCACTGGGGACAAATGGTAATAGGAGTGGTTAAATGTGAATTATTTTACGTGCTCTGGGGAAACAGCTTTAAAAAATTAGTCTACTATCAAGTAACTGATTCATAACTTCCTGTCTTAAGAGATATGTCAGAAGAACTCCTTGAAAATGACTGGAGGTATAGTGGAGTACATTTGAAGGAACTGTTCTTCTTTATATATAATCTAAATCTATCCTTTTTCATTTTAAAGCCATTAGTCCTTGTCCTATCCCTGTAAAAAGTCTTTCCATCTTTCCTCTAGACTCCCTTTACATCCTGGAAGCTTGCTATAATGTCTCCTGAGAGCCTTCTCCAGGTTGAACAACCCTAACTCTCTCAGCTTTTCTTCATAGGACTCTTTTAAGTAACTGACTGGAGTTGGGTGATTATGTTAGAGGTGCTCCCACTTCCCCCTTGCAAGATCCACTGGGAATCACAAACTGTCTCTATAGACAATGCTGTCCTTGAGTTGGTGTCTAATAACCTGCCTACAACTTTTGCAACTTAGTCGTATTTATGTCTTCTATCATGCTTCTCCAAGAGTTCAGTAAGAGGTTGTCTAATCTCCTCTCTCTGTAGTTACTCCTACCCTGTCTTGTTGCTCCCCATGGAGCAACCCAAAAATTACTATTCATTGGCATTCATCAACTCCACTGGGAAAAGAAGATAGCTCAAGGCATCTGAAATTATTGTTGCTTTTTAGAATGACTATCGTGAGTCTTTTATACTTGTTGTTCATTTATCTCCACCAGCTAGAACTGAAACCTCAAGGACGAATGCTGATGAATGCAAGATACTTCCTGGAAATAAGTGGCAAGTGATTTTGTTTCTTAATGGATAGATGTGATTTCTGTAGATGTGGGCAGAGAGGATGTCTTCACTGAAAGCACTGCCTGTGTTGTTACTGATCCCTTCACAGGAACTACCTTAACTGCTTGAAATGATCACTCCAGACAAGCAATTTTTACTGTATGGTGAGGATGAAGATTGACTGTTCCTCTCTGATTAGCCTGGCAGATTTTGGGCCTATTTTTGCCACTAAAATAGTAGATTTTCTGATTGCACTAAGTAAGAATAGATACATAAGGATCCAGCTCCCTCTGAAACCATTCTACTCGTAGGTGTGCGTGTAACACATGCCATGGTGTGCATTGTAGTGCAGATGGAAATGTTAGGATACGAGTCAGGGTTGACTTCACCTAAACTGCAGATTACCTCTCCTTGGGAAATTTCTGGTCAACATTTCAAAAGCAGCATTATGTTTATTCAAGGCAGCTCAGAGTCCCAAATTTAAAGTTGTTTTAGTTTCCTTGTAGGAATGATAGATAAAACCAACCAACCAATCCTTGTGTGGGTTTCAAAAATCAGTATTTCTTAAAAATATTCATTTCCATGAGTGAATCACTAGTTTCAGACACTTAATATTTTGGCAGCTGCATCTTTACCCTAATAAATCTTCTGTTTCCTTTCTCCCTAGATGCAAAGGACTTGGCTGACTGTGAGACCGAAGGCTTTTTCTCCTTGCACCAGCGTAGGGGAGCCATCAAACAAGCCAAAATCCATAATGTCAAGTGTCATGAGTTCACAGCCACCTTCTTCCCACAGCCCACCTTCTGCTCTGTCTGTCATGAGTTTGTATGGTAAATGAAAATAGATCTCTGGACTTTCCCCTTTTAACCTTAGGGACCCATTTTTTGCGTAGATGTGGTGCTGAGGGACATGCTTTAGTGGTGACTTGGCAGTGTTAGGTTTACAGTTGGACTATGATGATCTTAAAGGTCTTTTCCAACCTAAATGAGTCCTCTGGTGAATCTCTCTGCTCTTGCTGTGAGTAAAGTCATCAGGGCTTAAGCCTTGGTGTCTGACTTGCAGAGTTATTGCTTCACTTCAAGGATGTGATTCACAGTTGTAAATCCAACTGTGAAAATTCCCTTCATTTTTTTAATTTTTGTTTAAATTTCCCTTTTTATAAATATACCTGTGTCTTTGGCTAAACACACAGACATCTCTCATCAGCCCAGTTTGGATATTGTGAGATTCAGAATGTGAATCTGTGCTGAAAAAGGCTGAAAACCCACAGGGAATCACTCCACAGTTGGACTGAATGAAGATGTTAAGATTAGAGAAGCTCTATAACGACTGGTAAAAGGCAGGGCTGGTTTGTTCTCTTTCTTTCACAGATGTTGTTCTTCTTCCCTCTGTCAAAGCTGTCAGAAAATTCAGAATTAACCATTTCTCTGTTTATTGCAGGGGTCTGAATAAGCAAGGCTACCAGTGCAGACGTAAGAATCTTTTTTTTCTAATTGTTATTTACTTGATTGGTTCTTAAGGAATATTTTGCTTAACAGCATGACGTGCTTGTTCTTCCAGAATGCAATGCTGCCATTCATAAGAAATGCATTGATAAAGTAATAGCCAAGTGTACAGGATCAGCAGTCAACAGCAGAGAAACAATGGTAAGTGTCATTATTTGACTGCTTTTAAAAATACTCTGAGAGTCACTCAGGTCTCTCCCTACATTGATGTGAGACAACCTCTGATGAAGCAAAAGGTGCCACTGAACCTAAGGCTGTGTGATCTATCTGTCCCCTTTGGTTGTTTTTTTTTATGTTCCCTGTAGTTTCATTACCTCCTACTTCTGATTTACTCAAAAGCTGAGTAAATCAGCATTTCAGTTGCTGAATCAAGACTGATATTTTCCCAGTGTATGAAGTACAGCTCAGAGGGTAGTCATGGGCATGAGGTGGAAGATGTATTGGAGGAAATTCTTTACTACACTGAATTTACAGAGCAGTACTCTGACATCCCATTCTGTTAGCTGAGATTTCCAGTCAGTGAATGGAAGCTCTAGCATCTCCACTACTATTTATCTTATTTTTCTCATATCAGTTTATAATAAAAAATTTTTTTGGGGGGGGGGGAATAGAACTTAAACTCTTGGTAGGATTATTCCCTTTTACTTAATTGTGTCCCACAGCTTCTGTTTACTTCTAGTCCTACTCTGGCTCCTATTCTCCTTTTACAGTCCTTAGAAATGAGATTCATCTCATCTGTCTTCTGACATCTCCAGGGTAGATGTATCCAACTTTTTCATCACTTTTGACTTCCTATAGACTAAAAGGACAAAAAAGTAAGCCCTCCAAAAAAGTGACTCAAGACAACTGTAGAGATCCATTTCAGGATGGGATGTTTAATTTTTAGAACCACCCCTGTTTTTCCACTGACCATTGAGAGAATAGCTAAGATGCAAGTTATTAATTCAAATAGATCAAGCTCAAGGATTAAACTAGCCAATTCCTCCAGAATTCCACATATATTACATATCAAAATTCAGCTTTTTCTATCTGAATAATAGTTACAGATAGTATTTTCATACTCAAAGAGAAAGGAGCAGTAAACATCCCAACTTCTGTAAGTACAAGCTTGGGGGTTGTTTTTTTATCATGCAGAGCTGAGGTGAAGAAGACTGAAGTGCCAGCATGGCTTTTCTCTTGCAGTTCCACAAGGAGAGGTTCAAGATCGACATGCCTCACCGCTTCAAAGTCTACAACTACAAGAGCCCAACCTTCTGTGAGCACTGCGGCACGCTCCTCTGGGGCCTCGCGCGGCAAGGACTCAAGTGTGATGGTGAGTTGCTGACCTCTGTGGCATGAGCTCAGCATGGAAGTGGGCTGTTGTTGTTAAAAGGATTGCAATCCGAAGAGCCAAATCTCATTTGTCACACTTCTCTACAAGACCTATATAAGATAGCATTCCACGTGGTGAAGGAGCAGTCAGAAGCACCATCCTTCTTGGGCAATCCTTCTTCAAGAAGGATGATATCTGTCAGTATACAATAAATATATGGTCCATGAGGCTGAAGAGTTACTTCCCAGAGAGGCAAAGGACTCTCAGTGACCTGCTGATCTTCCAAAATCACTAATATCAAATTTCATGCTCTATTTCTACTATCACATAGACCCAAGACATTTCACCATCTTAATAATCCTATACCAATGGGGAGATCCTCTTCTGTGATTAGTTTAACTGTCAGCTGACAGACTGTTGAATTTTGGTAGCCTGAAGCTGCAAAGGCTGGTGGATATGGAAATGCAAACTTTTGCCCAGAAGAAGATATAAAAAAACTTTGTCTCTATGGAGAACCAAAAAATTACCTGAGTGCCATCTCATGAGACAGTGCCCAGGCTTTGAGCTGTTTATCATCTCTGCCCTTGGCCAACAGCAGCATGTATTCCTGCCCAAGCTGATGTCAAACCCTAGCTACCCTTCACTGTCCTGACACCTCTTGTTCTTTCTTTCAGCATGTGGCATGAATGTCCACCACAAGTGCCAGACAAAAGTAGCAAACCTTTGTGGAGTTAACCAGAAACTAATGGCTGAAGCTCTGGCAATGATAGAAAGCACCCAGCTGGTAATTCCTTTAAGCTTTGGCTTCTGTGAGAGTCATACTTAAGAAGCCACAGTGTCCCTAAGCTCAGAACATAACATTTAGCTCACCAGTCATTTGCTGTTTGCTGTCCTCCAGGCTCGCTGTCAGCGTGACACTGAACAGATCTCCAGGGATGGACCTCTTGAAATTGGCTTCCCAGTTCCTGTCAAGGAGGTAACACCACTTCAGGCATTGCCAGGATCTACAACAGGAAAAAAAGGTATATTTCCTCTAGTGATATGGGACAGCAGGCTTTGTTAATTTTTTGGCTTGTACATGGTTACGTGGAGGTGACAAGGGAGAGGAATTTATTAGCCGCTGAATCTTCCATGGACCTTTCCAGCCTAGAGCAACACATACCCTTTCTCATCCCAGGATATCAACAGCTCTTCCTAGCCTCATCACTTGGGCATAGTAGATACCCTAGATCTCAACCCTTAGAGGGTGTTTTGGCACCATCTGAGCTAAAGGGACTCTGTCATAGAATCCTAGAATGGTTTGGGTTGGAAGGGACCTCTGGAGGTCATCTAGTCCAACCCCCTGCAGTGGACAGGGACATCCCCAACTAGAGCAGCTTGCCCAGAGCCCTGTCACTTCAGGACATGGGATAAATCCAGCAAGGGAGAGAATCTCTTTAGAAGTTCGTGTACCTCAAAGTGAATGGAGTATTGAAGAAACTCTTGAGTAATTACACCACAGGAGAGCTTGATCAGAGCTTCACATCTAGAGCAGGGACCCAATATGGAAGTGCTGTCCCATCTTTTCACACCCTAGCCTTGCCAAGGGTCTTGAAAAGGGCTCAAAAAATGGGACCATATCCTAACAGCAACCAGCAAGAAGGAATGGAGAACACAGGTGGCCAGAAATTAAGGGTTTGGTCATGTTTTGCTGCCATAAAACAGAAAGATGGAAGAGTTTGTAAAGTGGGAGTGATGCCACTGACAAAGGAGTAGTTACACTGAAGTAAAACTTCCTCCAGAGAGAAAGCAATTGTAGGAGCAGAGTCAATCTTCTTCACAGATGTAGCCACCACATTTCCATTTATATGAAATACCTTTGTCAAACTCCAAACACAATATCTCTAAATGTTCTGGGGATTTTCTGCTCATTTCCAGGGGTTTATTTGAATGCTTTGGTGTGTGTTGCAGAGCCACAGGGCATCTCCTGGGAGACCCCAGTGGAGGGCACAGTGAAAGGAGAGGCTCTGATAGACTCAAACTTGGGAGGACAGCCCCAGGAGCAGGAAGAGCACCAAGTGCAGCTAAAACTAACCATTGAAGATTTTGTCCTGCACAAGATGCTGGGGAAGGGCAGTTTTGGCAAGGTAAGCATCAGGGGACCAGACACCTCTGCATAGGTCTGCTTATTGCTAACTATGGCACTAAACAGCATGTGGTTTGAAGGCCATTTAGGAAAAAACATCTGCAAGCCCTCAAAGAACCCTTGGTCTGGCATGGATGAATCTTGAACTTGGTGTTCTCCCTGCCTAAGACAAAAAGCTTTCTTGCCCTTCCCTCTGCCCTCCTAGTTTGCTATCTCATGAGTGCCCAACAAAGTTGAAGAAAGCAGTCAAGTAGACCTGCAACTTAGCCTTCTGTGCAGGATGATGGGGCTTGGGCATCCCCAGTGAGCTGGTGGGCAAGATCTCTGTGCTGTCCTCCTTCATGTAGCTTCTCCTGCCAGCTTTGCTGAGGAAGCTCAGAGGGAGAGGGAAACATTAGCTGAAAAGCTGAGCATGGATCACCTCCCCTCTGCAGAGCAGCAGGTCCTCAGCTGGGAAAGCTAACTGCTCTTTCCTATCTCCAATCTGTGCTGGAGCATAAAGCAAGTTTTGCAGCAGCCAAGGATTTGTGCTTTTGAAACAGGAACCACCTGTTTTCAGTGGAGTCATTAATCTTGATGAATTGTGGATTGTTCCTCCTCCTTGCAGATGTCCCCTGGAAGGAGACCAGCAGAGCTGCACGAAGCAATTTCAGAGGAACTCACCATTGTATTTTCATAGCTGTTAAGGAGAATGAGTATCATTATGTATCCCATTGCTCAGATCCCAGGGTGAAAAGTGTACCTCAAAGAAAGGGCTGCTTTTTGCCTGCTAAGTGAGCTGGAGCAATTGCTGTGTTGGCGTCCCATAATTGAACATACTTGGCATGTCTACAGTTTGCATGGGAAGCAGAGCTGAGACATCCGAGTTAGAGCTAGGCCAGGATACCCCGAAATCCACAGCCCAGAGTAACCTGAGCATAAATGTCATGGGAACATTTATGATGGAAACATTTATGTTGGAAAGAAGGGGCCTCTGGATGTCATCTTATCCAACCTGCTGCTCAAAACAGGTTCTAATTAGATGAGGTTGCTCAGGGGTTTGTCAAGTCTTGAATGCCTTCATTGAAGCAGAGTCTTGCTTGAGCCCTCTGGGTTAACATGGGCTCTGCAAGCATCTGCATCTCTCTGCAGATGTGGCTCTAGAGAGGACAGGCTATTTTGTGCCCTTCTGCAACACACCTCACCCACAAGTTTCCTGTGTAGGTGTTGCTCCTGGTGCCCTTATTTGCTTGGAGCAAGATTCACTTCCCCATAGAGGGGACAGGGTGCAGAGATCTTGGTTCCCAAGGGGTCCCTCCAGCTCTGCATGGACCAAGGAGGTTGAGGGCCAGACCCATGAGGAATCCTCCTCTGCAGGAGGTTTAGCATTGCTTACCTACACCTAGGAATTCAGAGCACAAGTCCCAAACATGCTGTGTTCCTCAGTTTCCCCAGGAGAGCAGTGCCCTGCACAAAGCAGGGGTACAAAGGATGCCTGCAGCATCAGCACAGTTAGCATTTCTGGTCATTCAGTGCAGAGACAGAGGGAGGCTCTGGGCTCTACTCTCTGTCTGGTGCTACAAAGTGAAATGCAGCAGTAGCCAAAAGGGTAAATAAAACTTTTGTTAGGGCTAAAACATGTCTGAGCTTACTCAGTGTCTGGTAGAGAACTTCAAAGAGCTCTTTGATCAATCTTACATATTTATTCAGTCAGTGGCAAACTGTGTGGACAGGCTGTTAGTGTGAAGATCAGGACTATCACTGCCTTCTAGCAGAGATCTCTTTGCTCTGTGGTGTCTAGAGAACCCTCTTCTGCTGCTCAATCCCTGGAGGTCTTTAAAAAACATACAGATGTGGTATTTAGGGATGTGGTTTAGTGGCATGGTGGTGACAGGTTGATGGTTGGACTTGATTATCTTAGAGGTCTCTTCCAACCTTAATGGTTCTGTGATTCTGTGTCTCATTTTCCCTGCCCATAAAAATGGATAGAAGTCCTCACTCCTTCTGGGATGTGTTTTGCACTTCTCAGAGAAGTCCTGCAGAAGCACAGGGAACCCAACCTGTTTGCACAGGCTTCCTGCTAGCTGGGAGGAAGGGGAGAAAGTCACATCTGGTATAGATCAGCCTGACTACTGGTGGACATCAGCTTACATCTGCTGAGGATCTGGTACAGGGCATTTGCATTTCACATGTTGACAAAGCAGTATTCTATGTTTTGTAATTTGAGATCAGAAAACAGGAAATGTATCTCATGAGCATTTGCATAAAGATGGGGGTTTTTACCAGAAGTGTTTGGCTCTCTGTCATGTCCTGTCCATACCAATGTGTAGCCCCTGCTCTTGTAATCACCAAGACCTCCAGACCTTCTCATCCCTTTTTTTTTTCTTCTTTTGGAGGGGGTTTTCTTGTGCATAGACAGGAGTTGGCCTCAATGATCCTCATGGGTCCCTTTTAACTCAGGACATTCTATGATCCCATGATCCTTCCCCAGGGTTCAGCTTCATAAAACTGTTCTGAGTGTAGGGAACAAAATCTACAAAGTCTTAATCTCAGAAGTGGGCTTTAAACATCAGCTTTATCTAAGGTCTCCCCTAGTGAATTCCCCAAAACTCAGCTCCCATCCTCACATGGCTGTGTTACCAGCTCTGAGAGAAGAGCATCACTCTTTCTGAGCAGCTGTTTCCACCCTAGGTATTCCTTGCTGAGCTGAAGAGCACAGACCAGTATTTTGCTGTGAAAGCACTGAAGAAGGATGTGGTGCTGATGGATGATGATGTTGAATGTACAATGGTGGAGAAGAGAGTCCTCTCCCTAGCGTGGGAGCACCCATTCCTGACTCATGTCTTCTGTACGTTCCAGACCAAGGTAAGCCAAGGATCTGTCACCTTCCTCCACAGGCTGAGGATGCTCTGCTGAAATATGGATACATGGTGAAGGGCTGAAGTCTGCTAGATGTTAGGGAATAGCTTGGTGCTAAGGGAAGGGATCTTCAGGTTAACCATTTGGGATGTGGTTCCAGAAATTTCATCTACCTTCCCCTCATTGCCCTCGGTGGTGAATTGGAGGATTATGGTATCCAAGACTGATTGAGATAGCTGTGCAGAGTCCCTCTGTTAAAATCTGCATACTAGTACCTTGGGCTGAGGATATGCAAAGGCCACATCTACAGCCAGGGTGCAGATGTGCCCACACTAGTGTTATCTGAACCTTTTGGACCATGAAGCAGTATGCTTGTACAGAGCTAATGCAAGAAACTCAGGTTATGGAGAATAAATATGCTGTCATTCACTTTGGGAATCTTCTTTGCCCCCCCAGTCAAAAATTGCACCAGGCTTTTCCCAATACTTGCAGGATCACTGGTGGTGAAAGCTGAAGTTCAGAGGGGCAGGAGAAAGCATCTTCACCTGATATCCTGCTTAGGACTCCAAACCAAAACTGAAGTGACATTTAAGAAACATACATAGACCACAAACCACCAACTGACTAGCTTTCCAGAGCCTTTTCTACAGCCACAACCAATCCTCTTAATACTAACATGACACAAAACATTGCTGGGGCTGAGGTTAGGACCTGCTCAGCAAGAGGCTTGCTGCTTCTGCAGGGTCAGGAGAAACAAATATAACCTCTGCAGTATATCCTGGTGGGATGTGGCACCTGTTTAAAGACAGATTAAATTTATCACGGGGAATGTCTGGGAACTGCTGGAGGCAATGTGACACTGAGCCCAGGCATTCATGTTTAACTCTTTTAGGACTGTCAGTGAGGACAGCATGCCCTGGGAATGGATTGTTGCCTGGAGAGGAAAGGAATTCATTCCCTTTTTTTTGTGGGCTTGATTTCAGGGGAAAATATAGAATCATAGAATGGTTTGGGTTGGAAAAGACCTTTCAATGTCATCTGGTCCAACCCTCCTGCAGTCAGCAGGGACATCTTCAATTAGATCAAGTTGATCAGAGCCCTGTCCAACCCAACCTTGAATGTTTCCAGGGATGAGGCATCTACTTCCTCTCTGAGCAACCTGTGCCAGTGTTTCACCACCCTCAGTGTAAAAGAGATCTTTCTTATCTCTAGTCTAAATCTCTCCTCCTCCAGTTGAAACGCATCAGCCCTTGTCCTGTCACAACAGGCCTTGCTAACAAGTCTATCCCATCTTACTTACTGCTCTGTGCTGTGTCTGATTCCTAGCTTCTGTTTTTCTCCTCTGATCTCTGCAAGCCAAGCAGTGATCACTCAACATGTGGAAGTCATCCAGAGCTGTGACAAGCCCTGGGCAGCCTTTCATGGCTCAAAGGGCAGCATGGTTCAGTTGTAATATCTTTTGGAGCAATCATTTTAGAAGCCAGGGCACTGCTGTGTAGTCACTTTCTGGACTTTAATATTGCAAACTTGAACTTTTAATTGAAAAATTGTATTATTTCTTTTCAAGGTTTCAAACACACACACTTGTCAATGCCATTCTGAATCCCTAATGCTTTGACTATCCAGGCTTCTGAGCTGCTTCAGGTACTCAGTGGCTCTGCTGTATAGTATCCCTATACTGAAACAAGAGCCTCACTAGTCCCCATGTCTCTAGAGGAGTTAAAAAAAAAATCATATAATCTGTTGAGAGTATTCTGAGCTCTGGGATGAGTTTCTTCCTGGCTTCAACCCAGGTAATCAGTGAATGCTGAAACAGAGAAAGCTTGACAGCCCTTCAGACTGGTTTTTGTAGGCACCGGGCACCGAATGCTTCTTTTTATCCCTGTGGAGGCTGAATATTCAGTGCATCCAAAACTCAGAATACTTGTCATGTTTTGCTACATGAGAATAAATTCAAACATGTGGGTTTGGTTTTGTTGGTTTTTTTTTTTCCCCAATCTTGTTTTGATCTTGACTGTTTTATTTTGCTGCAGCAATCTTTGCATCCAGATATTCAGCTGACATAATTATATGGTGTGAATTCTAACAACACACTCAACAATATTCTGTTGTATTAGATTTAAAGGGAGGCTGTTATCTTAAAGAGGAGGAAAAACATGTTTGTAGTTCTGTGAAATCCCAAAATTAGTGATGCCAAAACAGTGAGTAGCATCCCAGTGCTTATGTTTTGTTCTTCTTTTTGCATTTCACTGATCTGCTGTGATAAAAACAGGCTTTCCCTTTTTGATAGTCTCTTTTGTTTCTGTTTCTTTACTTCTTTGGCCACCTCTTTATTCACATCCTTTACACAAATGCAAATCAAGTCTTGAGGCATTTTGGCTTGCAGCACAAAATAGCAACACAGAAAACTATCTCAACCTGAAAGAGAAGTAAGCTTGGTTGCTGTTTAAAAGTAAATGTTACAGGAACACTTCTTGTCTGCTTTCCTAATGTATTATATCATATTATTTCAAAGTCCTGGTGGTGAGCCACATTTTCACGTGTTTTGCTGTGCTTAATATTGACTTTAAAAGCTCTTGCAATGGCAGGAAGGAGAAAAGAATCTTAAATAAGGAGGATGATCCTCAGTTAAAAATTCCTAGGCTCTGAAGTGATTTCCATGAGTATTTTCAGGAGATCTCTCATTAAAATATCTCCTTGGAGGAAACTGCACTTCCTGCAAAATTCTCCAAGGGCAATTTCAGTTTTCTTCTATAATTGTTTTGCTGGTAGAGGGTCAGGGATGATTTATTCGACCTGACTCAGAAGGTATAGGTTGGCACGTGTGCTTTTCGCACCCATTTGTTGTTCAGCTCCACTGTCTGGCTGTGCCAGAGACCCTCAGAGCAGCCCTGGATCAGGCTCACATGTCCCTCCCAGGCAACTCAGGATCCTTTCTGACCACAGTACAGCTGCAGGATGCTGATGTGTTGCAGAAGTCATCCTGCAGAGTTAAGAGGCATTTCTGAACCACTCAAGCACAATAACATAGCATTAAAATCATAGAAAAGGCTAAGCATCCCAAATGAGCAGCAGCACATGCAGTCAGAAGTGCTGGCAGTGCATAAATAAGAACCAAAAAAATGGTGAAATTAGGGACTGGACTGAATTATTTGAGAGCTGTAAGAAATGCTGCCATCTCCAGAAGCTAGACTGATACTGCATAAGGGGAAGGTGGTGGTGGGGGAGTCATCCTGTGTTAGATGTTCCTCTTGGGAGTAGAGACAGTGAGGGATGCTGTGATGGGATTGCAACACTCACTGAGTGCTGTGGTGGAGAAGGCTGAGAGACCTTTGACTTCCCTTTATCCCATAAAATAAAATAAAGCCAAAGCATGGATGAGTNGGAGAAGGCTGAGAGACCTTTGACTTCCCTTTGCCAAAGCATGGATGAGCACCCAGACTGGGCTGAGCTGTGAGACAGGAATCAGCTGTAGGATTTGCTTGGAGGCAAACCTCTCTTTTGGCAAGAGCCTAATTCATGCAAGGGGCATACAGTGGGGTTAGGTCACTGATCTTGAAGGTTGGACCAGATGATCCTTGAGGTCCCTTCCAACCTGGTATTCTGTGATCTGCATTGAGACACCTTCTCCATCTGTAGCTATTTCTTAGGGTAACTGCTCTAAATAAGGGTAAAGCCACACTGTCCTACAGCATTAATTATTCTGATATTCATCCTCCTGGAAGAGTTTTTTCTCTTCAGTAAATGGCATTAAATTGTGGTTTTATATGTATGCAAGTGCTTTTAAAGGCAAAGAAAGCAAAATTTTCTGCAGAAAAGTGCTCTGGAGGGCTTCCAGCTGGTTTGAGGATTTTAAGAGCCTGTTATAGGATGTACCTTCAAAAGATCAATTTAAATGCTGCCTTTTTTCTCCTCATTGTTTATAAAGTTGAAAGCAGCTCTGATGGTGACTGTTCTTTCACACAGCAGTTACATGCAGGGCAGAAGCAGGTTGGTTTAACTCCATCCCTGCCATGCCCTGGAGAGGCAGAGGGAGCAGGTGGTTCTGTAGAGAGTAGCTCAGCACAGGCACTCAGAGACTGCTGGAGCAAGAAATTGAGTTCTTGCAGTAATCAGGTCCTTCAAAACCTGGTAGGATTGATAGTTTAGCAGGGCCTGTTGCTATAGGACAAGGGGTGATTGTTTTAAACCAAAGGAGGAGAGATTTAGACTAGAGATAAGGAAGAAATTGTTTACACTGAGGGTGGTGAGACACTGGCCCAGGCTTCCCAGAGAGGTGGGAGTTGTCCCATCCCTGGCACCATTCCAGGTCAGGTTGTCTGGGGCTGTGAGTAACCTGCTCTAGTTGCAGATGTCCTTGCTGTGTGCAAGGGGGTTGGACTGGAAGATCATTCCTGCTTGTTTGCTTAACATCCCTTAGCTAAGACAATTGCAGGGGATAAGGACATGACAAAGTCATGCCAGCCCAGCTGCCAGGTCTTGAGAAATACTCACTTAAACCCCTCTTGCCTGCTCTGGGTGCTAACAGACTTCAAAGCCTGGCAGTGGCAGACAGGAGCCATCAGATAACTTTCCCAGGACAAGAGGAAGTGTAGGTTGGAGTCTGTCTGCAAACACATCCTCTGTGCCACTCTAACTTTAAACTCTAGCATGTTGGTGAATTTTTGGTGGTTTCAAGTACGGGGTTTACCGTGTCCCATTTTTAATGTGTTCCATGGCTCTGTAGAGCTTAGGCTTAGGAAGATGTCTCCAATAATTTGTTGCAACTAGCACTGCTTTATTATATCTTGCTACAGATACTGATTTTGGGCTGATCTCAAGTAATTTTTCTCCATGGCTGTTTCAGACAATTGACCTTTGTAAGAAGCAAGAGGAACTTCCAAGTCTTAGAGTAGAAAAGTCAGAGTGATGCTGTCTTTCATTTCAATAGTGTTTATGTGCTACCCTACAGCACCTGATATACCATGAACTTCAGTGTTAATCATACCTAGGTCAAATTTGAGGTCTTCACCTTCACATTTTGGAGAGTTGAGCAACAGACCATAATTAATCTGAGAGATTCTCTTCTTTCCTCAGATGGCAGAAGGATGCTACTAAATTCCCCACTTTTGAGTTAGAGTCCCCAGTTCAGTCAAACAGATGCATCAGATGGTTGCTCAAATCCATGACCAAGCAGAGCATGACTGTTTGTTCCACTAAATAAACCTGAACTTCAAGTCACTCTTAAAAATGTAGCCACACTCATTGGGCTTTGCAGGGAAACCAAGGGGTTTTCTCCTCCCCAGTACACTGAAGCTGACTCTAACCTATTTGAAGACCCATGAGGATTCTTCTTTCCTAGCGTGCTACATGTGGCTGCTGCTCTGTTGTTGGCTAAACCTCATCACCTCCCTTTGTACCTTCACAAAGAGCATCTGTGAAGCATTCAAGTGTTTTCCTGAACAGGCTTCTGAGCTCACATTGCTTCCAAGATTTATGCATTTCTATACTACATTTCCCATCTCCATTTGGCCTTCGTAATTGCTGACTTATAGGCACAAACCTCTCCAGATGCAAGAGCTTCAAACTGAAAACCTGCACCCATTTGCTTTATTGGCAACATCTGTATTCTTCTCCTGGGAGGCCAGATCTGGCCCTGTACTTCTTGGGTGAGAGGTGGGATTTCCAGCCAGATGTCCATTTAAATAAGAGTACTGTAATTAAAAGGATCTGGCTAAAGAAATTGCAGAAATTAGAGCAGACAGCTGTTATTTGAAAGGAAAATAAAACACACTGTTGTTTTTCTAAATAGCCAGGTCTTGGCTTGCTGCCAGAGATGCTTACACTAGTTCTTATGGATAAAAATGTAAAAGAATTCTATTTCCCCTTGAAAAAAAAACTCATGATGAGCAATATACAACAGAGGGAAGATAATTCACAAACTTTCACATAGGCTGGAGATGCCTAACTTCAGCTGTGGACAGGACAGAGAGAGGCTTTTGAGAAAATAAATACTTCATTTTATTTTATCCAAGTATTTATACACAAAAGCTGAGATTCCTGGAGCAGAAGTTTAAACTGGAAGCATAACTTCTTGCGTAAATACTCTTCTTCCAGAAGGAGAGAACCTCCTGCTGCTCTCTTTCCAAAATGCTCACTGTAATCTTTTCCTTCCTCTTTTCGAGTTTATTTGGGTTGGTTTGGTTGGTTGTTTTTTACTTTTATCTTTTCCTTCCTTATCCCTTGGTATCATTCCTTATTCATCAGTATCCTTATTATCATCCCTTGTCTCATTTTCTAGGAAAACCTCTTTTTTGTGATGGAATACCTCAATGGAGGAGACCTCATGTTCCACATCCAGAGCTGTCATAAGTTCGACCTCCCCAGAGCAACGTAAGATGTTGTTGTTACCTTTTAGCTTGCAGGTCACACACATGGCAGAACTCAAGGCAGCAGCTGCAGACACCAGAGATACTGAGTTTATTCCCAGCTCTGCTGCTACCCTGTAGAGGAAGTCTTGAGCAAAGCATTTGACCTCTCTGCCCCTTTACCCAGCTGCAAAGTGGAGATAATGCTTGTGCTGGAAGCAGAATCACTTTCTATCCCAGCTCTCTCCAAACTGAAGCAGACATACAGGTCATCACCCTGACTCAACCATGCTCTTGGAGCAAGCCACTTCCTCCCCTGTCCTCTTTGCCCTCCCACAGAAGGCTTTTTAGAGCCAATCCACATGGGTGATTTCAGTCAGACATGATCTTGCTTTGCATTTTTGGTCGAGCAGGGAAGCTATTTCTGTCTGGAAGCATTACAGACACTGCTACACCCTTGTCAGCATTGCATCTGCTTGCAGGCTTACCCTTTAGCCTACAAACCAGGGACCTCCTAGCCTGTGACCTGGTTCTCCTATTTTACACTAACCTCAGCAGAGTCCCACAAACATTTGTCCAGAGCCAAGAGCTGAGCTGGATAGGCACTGTCCCTTGGGCTGCTCTGCTTGCTGCATTCATCCCCTCCCCAGGACTTCAGTTCATCACACAGAGAGGGGCTCTACAAGAACCATCCCATCCCAGATTTACCATCATCCCATGGATGCATTTTTAGGCATCTATGGAACCATGTATCTTGCTTGTTACCACTCCTGATGACCTGTAGCCAAGCTGCAGGATCTGCTCAAGCTGAGTTTTCTGCTCCACTGCTGTGAGGTAAAGCTCTTTGTTAGAAGTGATGGAACTTTCCCTTTTCCCCTTTAAGGGTCAAGGAGGGGAAAAGAGAGGTAAAAGCTATCAAAAGTGCAAAATGTAAATTTAAACTACAAAAAAAATTAATACCAATAGAGAATTAAAAAATTATTTTGCTTTGATTAAAGTAAATAGAAGAATTAGAATCAATGGAAAGTGCTTTTAATCCTTCTGCAAGCAAAAGTTAGTTTGAAAGTCAATATTGAAACCACTATAGAATTAATTTTTATTTAATAATAAAACCTCCAACAATCTCATTTAAATCAATGTTTAATTTGACTATTTTTTCAAAAACATTTGAATATTCATGATAAAGGGCAAATGCATTGAAAGACTGCAGGAGCTGAGCTGTAGAAGACTAGAGGTGCATAAGACCCTGCAGTTACATTCCTTCTGGCAGAGCACTTTCAGACTGCAATGATGATTCAGCCTTGTGCAGCACGATGGAAAGAGTTGTCCTTTAGGCAGAAATATGTGAAGAGTAAAGACCTCAACCTCAGACAGACTCCAGAGAAAGGCTACCAAGCTGCTAGCTACTTCAGATCTTGGGTAAAACTTCCTAAGCAAGTCATATATGTGAGCAGTGCAGAAGTCTGTGTGACAAGCCAAGGAGATTGCCTGTGATCCCCAAACCCAGATGCTCACGTGCCTGTCCCCTTGCTGGCACCACTCACAGAATCATTAAGGTTGGAAGAGACCTCTAAGATCAGCAAGTCCAACCATCACCCTATCACCACCATGCCATGTCCCTCAGTACTGCATCTATATGTTTTTTAAACACCTCCAGGGATGGTGACTCCACCACTTCCCTGGGCAGCCTGTGCTCTACACCTTCAGTGAAGAAATTTTTCCTAACATCCAATCTAAACCTCCCCTGGTGCAACTTTTTGTGTAGCAGCTACTTAATATGATAGGTTATATCTTCTCTTTGGAGGACCATATCCTGAGGTGAGGCAGGGTAGGTAGTAAGAGCTGTGTGGAAGATTTCTGGGAGCTTAATGAAATTTTGGCTCCTGTGGAGACAAAGTTTCCATCATTTTGGGTCTAGTTGAAAGCACCTGTTGGGAAGCATCCATTCTAACTTGTGTCTTCTGTCACTCAGGTTTTATGCTGCTGAAATCATATGTGGGCTCCAGTTCCTCCATGCCAAGGGCATAGTATACAGGTAATTTTACTCTTTAGCGTCTCGTACGCTAAACCTTTTCTGCTTTCCCTGCAAACACTAAAGGTAACTGAGAGCCTGGTGGTTGGATGTACTTACTGGTATTGCATTTCTGTGCAGGTTTCCTTTTTACAGAGTCTGGCTGTTTTAATTTGAAGAGCCAGTGTAGAAAAGGCAGATTTTGAGCCCTTTTTGAGAACCCAGGCCTATTTCATTTAACATTAAAATGAGTCCTTTGATGCCTTTACACTAAAGTATTCATATATATGCCCAGCACAGGCATCCTGTTTAAGTTTTCCATGTCCTCTCCCAAAGTTATTGATATGAACTTAGTCCACAGAATGGTTTGGGTTGGAAGGGACCTTAAATATCATCTAGTTCCAACACCCCTGCCACGGGCAGGGATGCCACCCACTAGAGCAGCTTGATCAAAGCCCCATCCAACTTGACATCAATCTATCAAGTCTTGAGGAGGAGAAATCCTCTACTGCAAAACTGCCCATTCCAGCTTCTGTTTGACTTCCCTAGGAGTTTCAAAGATATCTATGGACAAGCATTGTGCTTCTGTAACCTTCAGGACAGGGACAAGCTGAGAGAAGGACAAGAGAGGCTGTCAAAATCAGGCCAGTCTGCTTTCTCATGGTGGAAAGGAGGAACTGAATTTCTGGGGAGCTCTAATCCAAAAAGGGATTGGCTCAGCTCCACAATTGTGTCCTACCTTTGTCTATTTTCTCTCTTGGGTTGTGATGAACATCCTCCTTTGGAAGCGCTCATAACTCCCTGCTAGCTATCAAGGAGTCTGCATAGCCATGGAAGCCTACTGTTAGCTAGCTAGGGAACATGCTTCCCATTCCTCATGCTGTTTCTGGCCCTGAATTGCAGGACCACAATTTTGATGGCAAAAGTTAGTTACTAGATTGCAATCTTCTGTAAAAGCAGGAAGCACATAGCTTGTCACAAATAAAGGAGAGAGCTCATTAAAGCAAGGCTTGTTGAAACTAAAATGAGCTTATTTCAATGTTTGTCATGTAGTGTGAACATGAGAACAGGAGCTAGAAGTGAATGGTTTCTTTACAATCCCCTCTCCCATTAAAACACAAGCTTTGACTCATATAAACTCATCTTATTATTCATTATTAGTACTCCTGTGGGAGCCATTTATAACCTTTATTGACCATGGATGGTGACTGAGTAAACATGAGGTCAATATCAATGGCATTAAGCTAAGATCATCTGTGGGGTCTCAGCAGGTTTCTGGCTCTAATTATTGTTCTGGATGACTGAAGGGAAACATTTCCTGAAGCACCCAAATCACTCAGCCATGTCTGCCATTTCTACTCAGACTTCTCAGAGAAGTTGGTACAAAAGATCTGCAGGACACTGGGAGGTTGTGGCAGGACTGTCAACAGTGAGATTTTGTTTGTAATTCACATTTTTCTTGGAATTGCTACATCAGTGTTGTGTCAGTGTCTGGGACCCATTTCCTCATGAAAAGAGAGAGATGTTTAGAGTTTGGAGCCTTAGGAAATGTGTGCAAATTTAGATAGGATTGTGATAGGAAGAAACAGCTCATTCCCAGGAGTCTCTGTGGCATTGCTTTGAGTATCAAGCTTGGAAAGAAAAGATTTAACCATTCCTAATCCTTTTTCCTTTTTTCTTTGGAGACAGGGAGGTCAGTGGAGAACACTTAGCCATCAGGATCTCAGTCAGAGCTAACTAATTTCTTAGGGAGGTGGATAGAAATCATTTTTGAGATGGCATCACTTGCAAGGTAGTGAGAAGAAAGGATCCAGCTGTTGTATCTCATGGGGTTGAAATTTTAATGAAGGAGCCAAAGTGTTTTTGGCAGAAGCTCCAATCCCTGGACCCAATGAGTTTGAGACTCATCAAAATAATGAAAGTGAACTTGTAGGTGATGGGAGGGTTTTTTGTTTGTCTTCAATCTACCAGCTGAATAAAAGCAGTGCTGGCAGCCAGAGATTGATCTCAGTGGTGTAACTAAAATAAGTCATTCCAGCTGGAAATTGTGACAGCGTGAGTGTCTGCCACTTGGAAAGCAAATGTCTCAGTTGTCTCTGTATTTCTTTTTGATTGATGACTCCCACTTTTTCTTGGGCCATATTCTAGCAGCAGCAAACAATTGCCCTATGACAACAACTTAGTATGCAGACACCACAAGGTCTCCCACCCTGCCTGGGACCTGTCTGAAGCAAGATGAGGAGCTTTGCACAGAGGGAGGCTGAACAGTCATCTTTCCTGCAGTTGTAGTTGATCATCTCAGGAGCATCATGCATTAGAAATTAATTGCCTTATTTAAGGGAGTCAAAGCCATTTCTGAAAAAAGCCCACACTGCAAAGCAGTTGTGAGAGGGAGGGTAGCTGTACAGCAGCCTCGTGCCTAGGACTGGGATGTGGAAAATGGGAGTAGGCTGTGGAATCAGCAGAGGTTGGAAAAGATCAATCATTTCCTCAGCTGGGGACACAAGCAAAAGTTGTGTCTGGGAGCCCTGAGGAGGAGCAGTGATTGATAGCACAGGGTAGGGAAGTGCTGGAATGTGGGTGCTCTGAGACCAAGTAACCCAAATTCTACCTGTATCCCAGGTGAAGTGCAGCATCACTGATACAAATATCTCCTTGAGTCATTATTTCAATGAAAAGCAAACTTTTTAGATAAGATAAAAAAAAACCCAAACCCTAGAAGCCATGCTAGCCTTCCTTTCTTTCTGCCTTTTTCTTTCTTCCTTTGTGTGATTTTCTGTCCTTTCAGAAGTTGTTCCCACGTGAGGAGCTCTTTGTTTTCTGTTAATGGCCATGACTCATCAGCTCACTTGCTTTTATTTCCTTCTCTGTGCATTTTTTTTCTCTCTGGTGTCTTTGCTTCCCACAGTAGTTCAGAGCCTGAAACCTCTGACAAGAGCTTGGCAGCTTGTGTGTGAAGTGCTTTGTAAAAGCCCAGAGCTTAGGTAGTGCAGCCCAGCAGTGAAAAGGTGGTGGGTGTTCTGCTGATGTCTGGCATGATTCTGACCCTCTGCAAGCCATACAGGGCTTGTGGGTCCTTACCTCTACCACAAGTGGGAAGGAGATCTGACAGCAGCTTCATGGAAAGTACTGAGACTCCCAGGGAAGGAGGAAGAGAACATTAGCTGGTCCCTCCTCATTTTCTCCAGGCTGTGTTAGGGCAGAAGCACCAACTGGTACAAAGCCATTTTTAGCTTCGTATTCTGCATCCTTGAAGGAGGCAAATTTTAGAAGATCATAGTATCATAGAATCTTTGGGGTGGGTTTGGAAAGGACCTTTAAAGGTCATCTAGTTCAACCTCCCTGCAGGCAGCAGGGACATCTGCAACTAGAGCAGGTTGCTCAGAGCCCGAAAACAACCTGACCTGGAATGGTTCCAGGGATGGGACATCTCCCACCTCTCTGGGCAACTCAGGCCATTGTTTCACCACCCTCAGTGTAAAGAATTTCTTCCTTAGACCTAGTCTAAATCTCTTATATTAGTTTAAAACCACAAGCCCTGCTAAAAGTTGTCTTGGGCAAAGGCTTCACCAACCAATGAATCAGTGCTGGGAGAGGAGGAATGAGGAAGAGGGATGTTGAAGCCCAAGAGGGTAACTGCAACTTGTAGCACTATACAGAGGCAGATCATGAGTTACTGAAGTGTAACCTGCTAAAGTAATACGTGTGGTTCTGTAACACTTTAAAGAAGAGGTTTTCTTCTGTTTCTCCACAGAGACTTGAAGCTAGACAATGTCCTCTTGGACAATGAGGGGCACATCAAAATTGCTGACTTTGGGATGTGCAAGGAGAACATGTTTGGAGATGCAAAGACAAGTACTTTCTGTGGGACTCCTGACTACATCGCTCCTGAGGTAGGTGTGGGCTTCAGGGAGGTCAGCAAGCTGCTGTGGAACAGAGAACATGGCTTAAAATATGACTGTTGGTCAGTGGTGGAGGGTGCAAAGAGTAGAACCTGCTCCTGAGCAGTTCCAGGCTAGAAACTGGATTTCAGTTTGACTCAGAGTTTGTGTTGCTGTCTGGCATTGCAAATGCTTGTGGCTAATTCGTTTTCACGCACATGGGCCTGGGAATCAAGCAGTGCTTGGCTCAAGCAAGAAACACAATCCAGTTTGGGCCATGGCAGAAGAAGCTCCAAGAGGTAGGTCCTGCAATTCAGGGCCAGAAACAGCATGAGGAATGGGAAGCATGTTCCCTAGCTAGCTAACAGTAGGCTTCCATGGCTATGCAGACTCCTTGATAGCTAGCAGGGAGTTATGAGCGCTTCCAAAGGAGGATGTTCATCACAACCCAAGAGAGAAAATAGACAAAGGTAGGACAAAATACCCACCTGGAGATGATTCTCCTTTCTCACTGATTAACCACCTTTTAGACAGAGAAGAGAGGCAATAAAACTAGGTGGTCACAGACACCAAACTCCAGCTTGCCCATAGCAAAATCCTTTGGCCTTCTCCTTGCTTCTTTCAATTTTTTCCCAGACAGAAACTTGTTTGGTTTTGTGGGTTTTTTTTGTTTACTTGGTTTGGTTTTTCCTAGTAAATGTAGATAGTTTGGACTAGATCCTTACCGAACAGAAAAAGCTCCCTTAACCTGCTGACTTCACACAATGACAGATGTTACTATGGAGAGGCTTTGACTAATTAGGTGGCAAATTGGGGCCAAAGAAAACATTTTTCAGCTCAGAGAAGAACCTACAAGTCATCCATGCATCATTTCTGACATCACTCTGAAATCCATTTATTTGCCTTTCAAAAGCCCATTTCCTGATTTTTGTCTTTTCTTGATGGATATTGGTACTTTACAAATAGCTTCTAAAGCTTCTGGTTTTTCCCCTTCACTATAATTCATTGATCTTTTACTGTGCACCAAGGGCTTGATTCTGATCCAGGTTGCACCACTGCTGACACAAGGGCTGGTCTCTTCAAATCAATTGGATTTCTATTGCCTAAGAGCAGGTGTAAGTGTGCTCTGCAATCAAGATGCAGTTGGCTTTTATTCCACTTCAATATGCTTTTATTTAATAATAATAAAGTTATTTTCTGATCCTAAAAAAAAGACAGAGCCAAGTGATAATCTTTTATCTGTGATTTAACTTCAGAGAAAAGGGAAAGACTGAAACAGCTCAGGGTTTTACTTCTGCACCATCATTTGTTTTAGAGATTCAATGAGTGCATATGAAATGCTTTAGGTCTAAATTGAAAGCACTGCTAGAGTTCCTGGATCATCTCTCTTGCCAGAGGCAGGAGCACTGGACTCTTTGTCAGTATTTCAGTGCAGCTGCTAGCACTGTAATTTGTTATAAACCCAGCACCTTGGCTACAGCCCTGCAAGTAAGGGGCTTTGGGTCAGTAGACAAGCAATTTTTGTATTTCAAAAAATATTTGACACACATAAAAAAGCTTAACCTGAAATGAAATTGAAACTCCTTGAACCACAACCTCTGTGCCACTGGCAGATGCTGTGGCTCATGCTGCAGGCAAGGGCAAGCAGCTCTGCTGTCCCAGCTCAGTCCAAAGGAGCTCTTGAAAAGTCAGGGTCTGGCCATCATTCTGAAGTCAAAATACTCATGTCAGCTGTTTTGCATTTGTCTTTGATTTAGATTAGATACTAGGAAGAAATTCTTTAATGTGAGGGTGATGACACAATGGAACAGGTTGTCCAAAGATGTTGTGGATGACCCATCCCTGGAAACATTCAAGGTCAGATTGGGCAGGGCTCTGAGCATCCTGGTCTAGTGAAAGGTGTCCCTGCCCATGGCAGGGGGGTTGGAAGGAGATGATCTTTAAGCTCCCTTCCAACTCAAACCGTTCTATGACTCTATGATTCTAGCCCCTATGATTCTATGCCTTGATTACTCTTCTCTTTGGGCAGATATTGCTGGGACAGAAGTACAACACCTCCGTTGACTGGTGGTCTTTTGGTGTCCTCTTGTATGAGATGCTGATTGGCCAATCTCCTTTCCATGGCCAAGATGAAGAGGAGCTTTTCCAGTCTATCCGTATGGATAACCCCTTCTACCCTCGCTGGCTTGACAAGGATGCAAAGGACATTTTGGTGAAGGTAAGAATTACCACACACTGAACAAAAGCCTTTTTACCAGAACTGTCCTCTTTGAGTTGTGCATCTTCAGCTGTCGTTCAGAGAAATAAAGGGCCAAAGAGAGGCACTTCGCTGTCTGCCAACCCCAAAGCTCACCTGAGCTCATCAGAAATGTAGTAAGGTAGAAGAGTCTTCACACCCTCACCAACCATGTTTGAGTTTGAAGTCTTAGACCCTATCTGGTAGGACTGTCCTGATGAACACACTGTGGTTGATAAAAGACTGTGGTATTCCTCTTTCTTCAACATTCTAGCTTTTTGTGAGAGAACCTGAGAGGAGACTGGGAGCAAGAGGGAACATCCGCCAGCACGCCTTTTTCCGGGAGATAAACTGGGAAGCTTTAGAAGAAAGAAGGATGGAGCCTCCTTTCAAACCAAGAGTGGTAAGGATGCATCTTCTTTCCATTCCACCCATCTTAAGACTTTATTTCCTCAATCATTCATTCCCCAAATGTTTAAACATGTTTGACATGTTATTGTGCATCATTTGGGCTTGGAGTAAGTCATCGTTGTGCAAAAAGCCAAGAGTAAATGCATTGTGGGTTCCCTGGTTGATCTGAGCCCATGGGGAGCAGCCTGATAGGACCAGTTCCATTGTCACCAAGATCTGAATGTTGGTGCTTTGACATAATTTTTTTTCTTCTTTCTTTTTCTTGAAGAAATCTCCAAGTGACTGTAGCAACTTCGACAAGGAGTTTCTAAATGAAAAACCTAGACTGTCCTGTGCTGACAGAGCTCTGATTAACAGCATGGACCAAAATATGTTCAGCAACTTTTCTTTTGTCAACCCTAAAATGGAGAAAATATTTTCCTGAGATCTGCCTTACTGAAAGTAACTTCTGTAATGGTTTGTGTAACACTGTCAGCTGAAGACTATGCATGGTTATTTTTACCAAGAAGCCAAAAGAAGAGCACTTCAGTGAAAGCTTGTACCATGCCTGGAAGCTGCCACAGCTTATTCCAGTCTGCAGCAGATAAGAGTGGCTTATTCCAGCCACTCTTCATCAATGGTGGAGTTTCTTTGTGGTATCTTTTGGTCTCTCTTGTCCTAATGTTCTTGAAGTTGAGAGTATCTGAAAATGAAGAAGAGACAAAACCTATTGCCTCCTACTAGTACACACAGTCAATGGGTTTCTTTGTAAGAAAAAAACAAGTAGACTTGAACTTTTGATGATGTCAGTGCCCATTTCTGCAATTTGCACCTCAGCCCACCTCCTTCTGAAGATGTGCTGGCTTAGAACCACCCAGTTACTGCTTGTCATTGAGATACCAGTTAAATACTGGGTCAAAATTCAGTCAAAGCCCCAAGGGAGGATTCTAGAACAGCTTAGTCTTCAGCAGTCAGCCAAGTCAGTGTTAGACTCTGATTGAAGTGTATACGTTTGGAGCTCCATCGCATCAGCTCCTCCAGTCCATGGAGAAGAGAAGCTCTAGAAAGTGAGTCATCCCCAAATTAGATTTCCTTCAGAGGTACCTTTCTGCCTCTGCTGATCCAGGCTGTCAGCTTGGACATCCCAACAGGACAAAAGCAGCCTTGCAGGCAATGCTGGGACATCACTGGCAGTGACCACAGGCACTGAGTCCTGCAGGACCAAGAGCAGAAGTGCCTAAAGCTGACAAGAAAAGCAGAGTGCCCTGAGGAAGGTTTCAGTCTAGTGACTCTCATGAGCTCCTTGTCTGTGCTGTACAAAATGTAGGAGGCATCTGTGCTCATCGTTTGTGCAGCTGGTCATCATGTTTAATGAGAAGAGTCAACATGAATTTTTTTAAGTGCCAGTGCTGTTTGTACAGTTTAATAAAATGCTGTTGTACCATTGGAAAATGGGCCTTGAAGTGATTAAATAGGGACAAAGAACAGAGGTGCTCAGAAAAAGCCATTAAAATGGCTCTGCTCTTTCTAGGGGATGTTCCCCAGGGGAAATTCAGCCCATAAATACATAGACTCAGCAAGGATTGGAACAGCTGGAATGACTCCATGGATCACTTTCTATACCAAGGATTTGGTGCTGTGCAAAGTTATCCAAGAAGAGAGTAAAATGTTCCTGTTCACTACCAGAGGTGACACAGCTGTAAATGGGGTCAGATATCTCACAGGGGTTGCAGAGCCAGATGTGCAGGTGATGATACTATTGGAAGCATAGAATCATTTTGGTTGGAAAAAACCTTTAAGATCAAGTCTGACTGTTAACCTAACAATGCCAGGTCACACTAAACCATGTCCCTCAGCACCACATGGTCTGTGATTAACACTAGAGCAGAGAAATACCAAAAGTATCCCACAACTAGGGCAAGAGAGTGCTGAATCACCTCTTGTGGTTAAATAACTGAAGAGCAGCAGGGTTTAACACCTCTCTGACCAGAGGCAGGGCTCTTGTCCCATGTAGCTAAAGAAGCCCAACCTAAAAGTGACTTGTAGAGGAACACGTTGGAGTAACTGCTAGAGCAGTCACAATGTTAGGCCTGCTGTAGGGCGTTTGATGCAAAACCACAAGAAGAAATGCCTGCTTCTCTCTGCAAGGTATCTTCAGCTTGAGAACCACAGAAATCCATTGAAGATGGGGGGAGGGAGGTGGGGAAAAGTGGGTCCAAGCCACCGTGTACGTACCTGCTGCGTGTCTCAGCGGTGCCACAGCCTGGAAACCCTCCCAGCTGTGCCTCTGTGGTGTGTGAAGAGTGAGGTAGTGAGCAGTGAGCAATTTCCTGTGGTGGAAGAGATTGAGAGATAGGAGATGGTGACAGCTGAAAGCCACACACCCTCACAGAAATGAGCAGGAGCCCAGGTACTCATAGAGATGCTCCTTTGCCTCGGCTAAACCTGACACCTCCATACCTATCTTTGTCTTCTTTCTTTTTTTATTTGTTTTTTCCTTTCTCCTCCTCCAGAACATGTTCATTTTATAGCACAATAGATGATGTTTGCCAGGTTTGGTTCTTCATTTGCTGAAGGCCCAGTCCTGTTCTGGAGCCCCATGAAATCATAGCACTGTTGTTGCACCTGCAAACACCACAGCCTGACCTCCAGCATCACCTGCCTCAGCTGAAGCTTTGGGAATCCTCACCACTCAGCTGCTCCTTCTCTAGTCTTGCTGCCTCACATAACAGATGCACAAAGCCCTGCTCTTAGGCATTCACTGAACCAAACCTCAGGCTGATCAAGAGGTGAGGACAAGTGGGAGTCAGCAGAGAGTGGCAAAACTGAATACAGCCCTCTTGCAAAGACCTCCAAGGTGCTTCCAGAGGAGACTGGTTGGTCTCACAGCTCCTCAGCCTGCAGCCCAGTGATGCACTGGTCTTAAAGATATTCTGGACAGCTTTAAAGATACGGAGCACCTTAGAGTATGATCAATCACTTAGCCTGGGATTTCTCATCAAAGCAAGGATGGTTGCCTCCAAAGCTCAAGTGGGTTGAAAGATTGACTAAATAACTTACCATAGGAGGTCCTCAGTTAAGACAAACTTACAGGCATGCTTATGGGCACATGCTTTCTCATTCTACATTTCCACATGTTAAATTAAACAACTCTTAAGCTCTGTTCCAAGAGGCAACTGGATTCTGTCTGTCTGGGACCCAGCTATCACTCAATCCATGCTGCTCCACTACCTCAATAAAAACCTGCCTGTATAGAGCAACTAGAGAGGTGAATCATTATTTTGATAATCACCCAGAGGAAAACGTGCTGGGTGAGTGAGGAGCAAATAAAAATTAAGCATCACACTTAATTTGTGATGTGGCCCTTTATTTTAGAGGAACATAAACAGAAAGCATTCAAACATCAAAGGAAGAATCTCAGCTTTCCCTTCTAAAGTCTTTTTTATTATTGTTGTTGTTAGCCTCCTAGTAGCAAAGGAAATGAGTTCTCCAGTAATCATTTCCATTTAATTTTCAGCTCCTTTCTGTTGACAGCATTGTGTATAACCTTTTTCCTAACAGTTACTTTAAATTGTGTACTTGGATATTCCATTCAGCTGGTGGGGAAAGAAAAATCAGTTCTAAAAAAAGAAAGCCATTTTATCTCTGCTATACACAAGCTCAGCAGGGTAATGTGATAACTCAGAGAGTATATTTATTTGAAATCATTGGTATTTTCCACCAGGGTGAAATTCTTCAAGATATAACCTCTCATTTCATCCCTCCTTCTCCTACCCCCTTCCCCCAAATGTCATGGGGCCAAAGTAGTATAGAAAAAGGGACAAAACAGTAACTCTCATTCAAAAGAAACAATAATCCACCCAGCAAATCAACTCAGTTCTGGTCATGCTAGGCAAAATGAAAAGAGTAAAAAAAAAAACAACCTGACAAAATGGGGAAATTGTAGCATGCTGTTGTCATAAGGATAATAAATTCCAGACTATGGTGGCATTTTTGAGATAGTGAGGTAGGAGTCAGCAGTGGCACAAAGTCACCTTTCTTGGAAAAGATGATGTTGAAACTTAATAATGCATTTTAGAAGCTTCAGGAGATTGGATGACACTGGAATTTGGATGGGAAGTGGAAGGTTAGATGTTTCTTTGTGCTGGGTTGGCTCCACATCAAATCTTACACTTGCTTCTCTTTCTTTGGGTGAACTAAAAAGAAAGGAATAAATAGAAAGACTCTACAAAAGACCACAAGAGCTTTGGCTGAAAAACAACCACCTTGTGACAAAAGCAAGGCTTGAACCTGCTAAAATGAGCCATGGTCTTAAGATCTCAATGAAATGCCTTGTCTGAAAAGCAGCAATACTTTCACACACTTAGGTGGACTAACCAAAGGAGAACATCAGCTCAAGTAACTGTTTTTAGCAGCAGGAACCACCTTGAAGCACTTTCCATCTTCCAAATGGACAGTCTGCAATGGACCTCCCAGGAACTGTGATGTGGTTCTTTATCAGCACAGGTGGATAGGGGAGAATAAGATCTTCTGCACTCAAAGCTTGCTAACATGCTGGGTCTAGACTTAGCTGAGAAGGTGACTAGGAAAGTTCAAGATAGAGGCTGGGGCTGCAAAGGCCCACTGCAAGAGAGAAGATGCATTTGTTCTTGGCATAAAGAAATAAAGCTCTCTGAAATACACATTTCTTCCTTGCTATCAGTGCTCCACCAAACACTGACACTGAATGCTGGTGAAACTATGACCAAGCTCTTTGGTTTCCAAAGAAACCTCTAAGCATTCAGGTGGAGTCAGCTTTCTACTATGTCTTACCACAGGTATATTGAGATTTTGGATTAATCTTATGCTCTTTCAAGTGTGACTGCTGCTACAGGGTGACCTTGGCCAAACAGAATGGTGGAAGAGTGGTCTGGAAAGTGTGTGTGTGGGGGGGTGTTTGAATGTGGTTCTGCAGGTGATGTAAAGCTTGTGTAATGTGGTGAAGATCTACTTCCCTCAGGGTCTCTAGACCCATGTTTCATGTCAGATCCATGGAATCCATTTTCCATGATAGCACAAGCCATAGTTCTCTCATCTGACTGTAGCTATTGGGGTGTTAGGGTCTAGTTTATCAAGTCAGCTTGGTTCCCCACATGGTCAGGGAAGGCACATGTAGAGAGGGAATTTTATCCTGTCTCATTGGGTGGATCAACAAACATGTTGGATGAAATGCTCTCCAGAAGCCTGTAAGATTAAACCCCTTTCAAATCCCAAGACATAGGCAATGCTGTCTGTGTCTGTGACACACCTGCAGTCCAGGCAACAGGAAAATAAGGATCATAGAAATCAGATCTGTCATTTATGCATGCACTGAAGTATAGAGCATAGGTGTTTGTAGCTGAACAAGTACAACCTCAGCTCCCTCTACAGTCACTAAGGACTAATTATTTCTGTCACAGAAACTTGTAACAAAGGTCAGTTCACCTTTAAGCAGATACCCACATAAGTCATACTCTAACCTTCAGCAGCTCTTTTGGTGAGGTCCAGGAGAGATGTCTCCCACATAGGAGCCTAAAGCATAGCATCTTCCTCCAATACTCTCAGCATTATCCTCAGCATGTTTAGGACTTGGATCCACAGTTCCTGAATGCCTACCCATCCTTGGACACGGAGATTTAGTTCCTATCAGTCTCTCTCAGGCTCTTTCTCTCTCATTCACTCTCTGGGTTTAAATTATTCCTTCCTTTTAGTTTTACTCAGTCAGCAGAGAATTGAAATGTGCTGATGTCAGGATCTCTGAACAGATGGGAGAGCAATATTGATTATGCAGTTGAGAGCAGGACATAAATAGCTTGTTAAAAGTAAATAATAATAGTTTAAATGTTGTGTACAAACCTTTATAAAACCTAGTGAAGCAAATCAAATAATCCTTCCAGAAATCTACTCAAGTTTTTAACCAGGTGATGAAATCCAAGAGCCTTTTTCACTTACTTATGTTAGTGCTGATAGAAGAGCTGATTGAATTAACAGCCTGGAACTGCTAGAGATGAGCTTGCCCTAAACATCCCAGCCAAAGGAGATGTTTGCAGCTGATGTGTGAAAGGGAAAAGAGAATTGATGAGGGAGAGAGAACAGGAGGTTAGGAGCTGCTGTGTGCAAACCAGTTCTGTTTGGAGTAGAGAGGGGAATTTATTTTTCATCATAAATTCAGAGTCTGGGCCCAAACTCACTCTGTTGTGTGTGACATTCAAATGGTCTAAGGCAGGGCATGGTGTAAAGCCAGGGATGAAATGTATCCCCATGGATTTTTTTTGTTTTGGTATCCATAAAGTCCTTCTGAACTGAGAGCAGTGTGAAGTCCATGCTCAAAATCCATCTGTTCCTTCATCCACTAACCACACATTACCTGGCTGCTCTGAATGGTCATGACTCCAAATGGTCATGTTGGGTAGAAAGAGAGATTAAAATTTTATGGTTAGGCAATAAAGAGGAGATTTAGAGAAAGAAAAATGATTTTGAGCTTTGGCTGCTCTTACAACTGATGTAAATGCAATCAGAGAACCATAGAATCACAGAATGGTTTGGGTGGGAAGGGACCTTTCAAGGTCATCTAGTCCAACCTTGCTGCACTCAGCAGGGACATCTTCAACTAGATCAGCTTGCTCAGAGCCCCAACAACCTGACCTGTAGAGCCCCAGCACTTTGGAGATGCTCTGCTAATATAGTGATCAAAAATACAGACATTAGGTGGAAAAGCCAGTAAAGGAAAAGTTGTTTAAGTCATGTTGCTCCTGATTCACACCAAAAATAAAAGAGGGAAATTCCCACTATGAAGTCTGCTGTTGAGCAGAAGGATACTGTGTAACAACATTAAGGCATCACACCAACATTGAAGTTAACTGCTGCTATAAACAAGTTATTTGATAGATTGAGAGTTTTGTTTGCCTTAATTATTCACAAACAGGTGGTAGTTTTACTAATTTGTTCTTTACCCAAAATAGCTAGTGTAAACACATTTTTGTCTCTCTGATAGCAGGACAGCAGTGTTCTCATTACTCTTTCCTGGCTATTTGTGACATGTGTTGGATATTAAATCAAACAGAATCACACAGGATCATTAAGGTTGGAAGAGATCTATCTATAAGATCATATATTTCAACCATCTACTTATCACTACCATGCCACTAACCCATGTCCCTAAGTAGCACATCTATACATATACACACCAGTGATGATAGCTGTGCCACTAGAGCATCAGCTGTCCCTGAAAAAAGTAAAGGGAGGAAAAAACCCAACCAAACCCAAACCTTTATTTTTCTTTTTGTTGGCAAATTATCTGCAAAAAGCTCAGCATTGTTTGAAACATAAAACAGCTTTTACAGATGGCCACAAAAGTGTTTGCAGTGAGACTATTCTCATGAATATTTATTCTCAATTCTCCTGACAACTTAACTTTCACAGACATTCTCACAAGTAAACAGAATCAGAAGAAAAAAAACAAAACACCAAATTAAAAGGTTTTTCCACATAAGCAGAACACTCACAGAGTATTTATTTTGCAGCACTCTCTAGGAATCTCACCCAGAAGAAAAGCCCTCTTGTGTTCAACTCTTTAAATGCATGGATGGAAAAACACCTCCTTCCTGAAGAGCTTGGTCTAAGTGCACCCAAAAAATGATATGATGCTGTATTTTACAGACAAGGAACTGATGCTGACCACACTGGAGAAGCTTGCCCTAAATTAGGCAGCAAATGGCTGAATCACAGAATTCACTCTGCTCTCTCTGAATTCCCATCCTTGCACAATATTCAGATCTAGATACTTTTCACCAGGCAGTGATTTAGGGACTTTTTAGTGTATGGATTTTTGTCCTTACACTCTTTCATAACCCCAAGCAATGTGCTACCCTGTACAAGGTACCCTATGTAACTAACTACATTCTAGTGTCACAGAATCATGGAATTTCTATGACTGGAGAAGACCTCTGAGATCATCAAGTCCATCCATCCACCCAACACTCCCATGCTCACCACTAAACCATGGCCCCAGGCACCATGTCTACACTTTTTTTTGATCCTTTCCAGGGATGGTGATTCCACCATCTCCCTGAGTAGCCTGTTCCAATGCCTGAGAACATCTCCCTGGGAATGTATTTCATATCCAAGTAGAGGCAAGAATTGGAATTACCCACATTATCATGGCTAGGCTTTGCAAGCTCAGCTCTGGGGAGGGCTCCATCCACACTCTTCCCAAGCGCTTTTTCCAAGCGCTGCTGGCTGCAAAGGCCAATGAGGGACAGACAAGAGCAGTTGCAAAAGGCACAGCAGGAGGACTCCCCAGGAGGTAGAACCTGCAAGACACAATTCTTTCTATGCTGTCTTTTCTCCTCCAGAGTGATCCTGCGTGCCTGGTCAAAAACATCCACAGCATTTAAAGCTAGTGTGTGTGCAGAGNACCATCCGAGGAGATGAGGCTGCCTAGATAGTTAAACTGTTGGACTGATTTAAGTTCTGAATCACCAATGGTGATATGAGGATGATATCATTAATGAGCATGGCAACTACTTGGCCACTTCCAAATTTCATTACATGATTTTTGCAACAAAGGCAAAGTCTTTTTATGGATTGCCAATAGTAAATGGTATTTGCATGGCACAGTACATGAGGTGCAAGGCAGAGGTGCTGGAGGTATGGAGGCTGATGTATCCAGTTGGGATACTTTTACCCACATTGTTGAATTCAACATGAGTTGAATCATTGCAGATTATGTCCAGTTGAAAGGGAATAGTATATTCTGTGGTGTTTAAAGATGTCACACTCATTGCAGAGCTTTTGGAAACCAGTGAGTCAGCAGGAGGAACACAATGCTGGTTCCAGCTATTAGGCAGCTATTTAAAACAAAACAAACAGAAACAAAACAAAACAAAAAAAGCCACTTGTGAACTCAACAGATGCAGTGAATTCTCTGCTTTGCAAAGGCCAAAGTGTTTGCACAGAGGAAAGGGGCACTTTTATTAACATAAAGGTCACTGTAGTTCAATTATTCCTTCAAATGAATTATTCAGTATTTGCTTTCAATCTCATTAGGTGTAGTTGTCGATAAACAAATTCTGAAGATGCAGAGAAAAAAAAATCCAAGACTGGTAAAAAGCATGAGCAGGGATGGAAAGCAACAGGATAGACATCTTGTGGATGCACAAAAGAGCACAGCTAGAGTTTAATACAACTGAGGAAATGTACATAAGGGCTCCAAAAGCCACTTGAAGTCTTATGAAACACAAACATTCTCATGTTTCTCTTGCCTTCCCCATAATGGATCTCTTGTTGTAGCTGTGTTTCTAGCAATACTTAGACAATGGAAGAGCCTGTGACCCACAAAACTCACCACTGAACCATCTAGATACCAAGTCTTCCAGGTAAAAACAGGATTGATGTCACTCAAGCCAGAATTACCTTAAAGTCCTCCTCAGTCCGTGTGCCTAGTGTCTCCCAATAGTGTTCCAAAGCCTTCAGAGATGCTATCTGGTCAGAAAGACAGAATTTCATGGAATTAGGTAGAATTTGGGTATCAGACTGTAATTCATTGCCCTATTCAGGATATTGAGATGCTCAACTTCCTTTAAGTGGAAGCCTGAAATACAAAGACACCTTAGATGATAAGGCAAAATGTGATTACCATAAGCTCTCTGGCACAGAACTAGTCTTTCTATGTCTGTACAGCTAGAAAAACCCAACAGTCTTGGATTGACTCTCTAGACTTATTTGAAACTTAAGAAATTATGCTTTTCACTTGGTAACATTCACAGCTCTGCCTGAGCACAGAGGTAAACCTAAATCCAAAATTCCTGCCCACTCTAAGCTTCCCCATAGTGTTCTGCTGGATGGTGATTTGAGTCTTGCTACAGGTGTACTTTTGTCTATGGATGTTTGTCTCTCCTGAAGTTGTTCTCCTCAGATTGAGACCAGAATGGAAACAGAAGAAGTATTAAACAAGCTAAAACTTCAGAGATTTGCTTTTTATAAGTCTGAGTTTGTAAACAGGGGAAGGTTCCTGTAGCTCTGAAGTCTGGTCTTGCAGATAACTTCTTAGGAACTTTCCGTTTCTTGTGTGCCAGAGAAATGTCCTCTCTCCTCAGAACTCCTCTTCCTTGTAACTGCAACTTATGAATCCAGTTGAGATGGGTCACAGCATTTTGTATTGTGCCCACCTGGGTGACTGTTACCCTTAGAGCATCCCTCCAGCATGCTGTGCTTGTGGTCTGCTGTTTTCCTCCTAGATGATGCTAAGCAGGAATATGTTGTCTTGGCTGCATCAATGGCCAGCCAAAGAAGTTGAGGCATCTCTCTTCAAAGGTTAAACACTGCTGTACTCCCTACCACAAGGTACTATACTGCTGGGAATACTACCACCAGCAAAATTATCTATCTCACGCATCGCCTTGGTTCTTAAAGGAGGACACAGAAGACTGACTCTGCAATGATATGGACATTTTCCATCCTGGAATGGTCAAACTCATTCATCAGCTGCCTCTGTACAGATGGTAATAGCATTCACTCACCAGAATCTTGGCAGGGGTTCAGAGCAATGACCTAGAAGTTAAAAGCTTTTTGTTTATGACTAATCCCTGGAGCTATGCAGTCCCAAAGCCCTTCCCTTTCTGTGCAGCACAAGACCAGCTTTCATAGCCATGCCCTGAGCACAGTGAAGTCAATAGAAAGGCTGTCATTGTCTCTGGTGACCAATACACTGTCCCTGGATTCTGCAAAGTTAGACTGGCTTCTGCTTTTGTTGTAATCAATACCAGTATTACCAGTGACCACCACTGAATCCAAATGAGACCATGGCATGTATTCCTCAGGAGTCCCAGTGCTGCTGCAATCTCTGGTCACCTGTTCCTGAATATTTTGGAGGATGTAGGATTAGATTTTTTCAACAGGTCTTTATTATTTTCTAGGTGTTTTTTACTCCCAGAAGGGCTTCTTACAACCACACTTGGGTCATACATTCCTTGTCCTAACCCTGCATAACCCTTTTTTCAAAGCTTGCTAGCATCTCCTGGGAGTTGCTCCTGTGTGATGTGAAACCAGCACTGAGGTACAGCAATACCTTTTCTGGTGCAAAAAGAAACAGCTGAGAAATGAGAGATCAGGCAAACAAATACCAGCTAGTTGTTTTAAACCAGCCAAGAGCCTGTTTTAGCATTAAAAGCAAAATCCCTTGGCTTAACATCCTTGAGCAAGATTTGTTTCCTGGACTGTTGGAAGCTCCTCTGCTTTTGCTGGCTTTGTGTCATTAATAATATCACTGATATTAATTAGTCCTTGATAAATATCAGAATGATTCTCAGATCTGAAGAAAAAAAGTAACACAAACAAACAAGCAAAGAAACAAACAAAAACTAGAAACAGGGCCAAATAATTTCACCCTACAAGTCCTGCAATTAGTCCATGCTTTCTGGTGCTTTCCTGGAGGATTTCAAGTGATGGGGAACTTATACCAAGAGGTAGGGCAGCAGCATGCTACTAAGGACAAGTTTTCCAGAACTGTCTTCAATTTTGGATAATTATGGCAGGCAAAATGTGTTGGTTTTTTTTCTAAGGTCAATTGGAGATCTGTAGATTCCAAAAAAAGGTTTAATATTGTCATTTTCTACTCTCCTGGAAAGTTTTTCACTGCCAGTTTGAATGTCAAAAAAAAATATCATTTTTGTTTCTTTTCCTTTTTCATGTTTGCTTGTTCTTTGTTTGTTTATTTTTTCATTAGTTGGTTGTTCTTTTAAGAAAAAAGAGAGAGTAATTTCTATGCTGAGTTCAATTTGCTGTATGCATCAGCAAAAGGGCTGGTGGAGGACTGATATTTCCCTTTATGGCAGTAGATGGAGCCACATCCTCAGTAATGTCCCTTTCCAAACAGAAGAGCCCACAGATGTTTGATGGTTGTGCTGGTTACTTCTCCCCTAAATCTCATCCAGAAGGGGTCAAGGAGGCTAAAGGACATGAATAATCAGGAGTGGAAGGAATGAAATAAATGCCAGGACTGGGAGCATCACCCACTTCTCCAAGGACTTTATTTACTAGACTTTAACTATGGGAGCTGTAACTCCTTTTCACACCACCCTTTGTAACATGGAGACTTGCAGTTGCACAGGTGAATGTTTGCACCTCTCCATAGCCTGGCTGCATCCAGCCTTGAGACCATCAGTCTTCTCCAAGAGCTGTTCTACTCTTTCCTGTTCAATAGGAAGAGTTGAGGCTCGTCATTAAATTCCCTAGATTCCATGTATAATTGCCTGTTAAATGACTTTACTAGGCTGCAGCATCAGTGTCCAGATCTAGAAGACCTTCCTTCTCCTGTCATGGACCCTGAGCTGTTTTGCTTCTCCTTTCCCATGCAATTGGTGAAGTCCTGCAGCTCTGTTTAGTTTATATGGGTTAAAACCTCTGGAATATGATCTTGTTTCATCTTCAGGACTCCATAAATTCCTTCAGCACACTCTTCCAGACCTGCTACTACCAAGTTTTCATGCATTCTCTCCCAGATAAGAATAGAGAGACTCCTTCATCTCCCCACACTGGCAGAAGCCATAAATTTTTACTATTACTGCCCTCAAGTGGGCTAAAACCAAATCATTGTGTAAGGACAACACCTTTTGTGTTATTTATTGGTAGGCAAAATGCAGAAAGGTATTTTAATAATGCTGTGTTTAGCATCACAAATGCACCAGCAATGCTTCCACAAGACTAAGCAGCTGCAACCCAAAACCTTCAGGTTACTGTGAAAGACAAAGTAAGAGCATCTCAGCCTCTAGCAGATCCTAGGCTGGGTGAGGTAGGAGGAGAAGATTAATTATTGTTTCTAGATCTATTTTATTCTAATCAGGGTTGAACAAGCTGTTCCTGGATGACAGAACCTGCCTGGATTTGTTGTTTGGAAGATTGTGGTTGGACTTTCAGTATCTGTGAGCTCCAGTGGGGTTTTTCCTCCACCTCAGGTCTTAATTTAAATTCATTGGTGTCTTATAAGGGCTGAGTTCACAGAATAATCCTTCTCTCAGTAGGGACACTATTATGTTCTCTGTCTTCCTTCTGGCTACCTGTTTTCAGTAAACTCCTCAGAATGAGTACTTCTGCAGCCTTTACCTTCTTGCCAAGTTCAGTTTCAACACCCTGCAGCATCCCAAAGCTATTGGGGTGCAAGGATTCACCTCAGCTGTGCAGCATCCTGAGAGTCAGAAACTGGGCATGGAGCTGGCAAAATCAGGGATTTTGGCATGCTTCAAAAAATGAACATGTCAGTGCCCCTGGCCTCACAAAGTCCAGGAAAAAAAAAGATAGATTTCCTATGACATTAATTGCAGCTGTTGCCTTAGTCTCTGATTCACCTTGCGTAGCTGAGATGCTCCTGATCTGTGGCTAGAAAGATGCTTGCAGAGCAGATTGCCCCTCTCTGCTGTATTCCTCCCTCTCTTTCCTTATCCCCTGCCAAGAAAGCAAAGGCAAAGTGATTGCTCCCTGGTAATCAACCCATATCTATGCATTCAAAAAGCAGCAACAGGCTTATGAAGCTTTTCATCTGACCTGAAACAAGTTGGGGCTAGGCAAAGGGAAGTAAGCGTTGCTGCATTCCTGGGAAAAGCTGGTAGACATGTGTTCTGCCCTGCTGACAGATGAGTAGGTCCAGGACCCAAGCACAGAGACAGTTTGGAAGGAGTCACAAGTCTGCAACACGCTCAGGCACTTCCAGCTCAGTGCCTTTTCAATCCCCTCCAGAGAGGTTTTAGGATCTTCATGAAGAGAGTGAGCCAGGTAAGAGAGGGAAAGCTCTTCTGGTTTTCAATCATCTCACCCACCACAGAGCAAGGCAGAGCCAGGAACACATTTCATAACATCTCTGATGCTTTCCCCTCCACAAGAAAAAATGTTAAGCTGTTGTTCTCCCAGGCAGATAAGATCAAGCAGTGCAGGGCAGAAGGGAGGCACTGACTAAACCTATTGTAACTCACCCCGAAGCTCTCAGGTCTCTGGTAGGAGCAGCGTGAAAGCAACATGTGCCATGGGAACACAGGAACCAGGGCTTGGTCTTGTTGATTGTTCTTGCCTGAGTCTGACCTGGAAGCTGAGGGGTAACTCAAGAGGACAAGATGTACCCTGCTCCCTTTCTGTGTCCACCCAAAGGCAATTTATTCTTCAAGCTGAGCCATGGCCCCAAGGCAAAATAAATTCCCATGTTCAGCTCTGGACACAGAGTACACTGAGTTAAAGAAACCTTCAGAATGCTTCCAGTGCCAAGAAGGTTGATGGAAAATGATTAACAAAGAGTTGTCCTACATAATCCCTTATTGGCACTTTTGGCTGTAGCTGAGGTTTTCTCCTGCTCTTTGGTGGTCTTAATGCAGTCCCTGTTAGGAGGGATTTCTGTTGGGTTCACACTGTTGGCTTGCCTTCAGTTGTAAGACAGGTTGTAAATACCAGAGTCAAAAATGTAGCTGGTGGGCCAGTAAGACATTCCCTTCCAAGCAGTCACTCTCCCTTTTGAGTTTCCCCAACTATCCAGCTTGTGGCCACAAAGTTCCTTCTGGATGAGAAAGACTGTGGTTAGTTTAAGATGGTCATGAGATGGTCAGAGAAGGATCCTTGGATCATCCTCTAGGGATGAGCCATGTGCTCCACACTCCTGGTCCTCCATTTGTCCAAGTGATGAGCTTGTTTTCTTGGTGTCACCCTGAAGCTACCTGGATGCATGGGAGCCCCCATATCCCAGCAGGCAGCAAAGGTGTGCTGGTGGTGACAGGGCTTCAGGGCAAACCTTCAAGGATACTGCATATTGTTTCACGTGTGTCTACAGGACCTGGCTCTGACTCATGATGGAACAGGCCAGTGCCCTAACATTTCCTCTGGAAATGAACACAAACTACAGGAATTCATATGACAGCACAGACAGAGAAGTTCCCTGCTCAAACTCACTTTTTCTCTGAAAAATAGTCCCAGGGGATATTCAAAATCCACTTCTTTCTTGTATTTGGAGGAAGAAAGAAGAGGCAAGAAAACTGGAGATATTTATCCCTAATTGTCTACATAGCACACAGAAATATTGGGCTGGCAGAGAATGACTCAGAATGATGATGAACATCTTGCTAACCTAATCTGAAGAGTGGTGGGACAAGCATCTGTCTGGCTGTCTTTCTCTATGTTTGTCAAAGTAATTCAGCAGAGACTGCTTTCTCTACAGGAACTGAGCTGTCATCCTTCTCACTGTGATGGAGCTCATCAAACTTCCCTCAACCTGCTGGACCAATGCAGCCCAGGATACCATTGACCTTCATGGCCACAATGGCACATTGCTGGATCATGGACAACTTGTTGACTTTCTTTCTAAATAGACAATGAAGACAAGGAAGGTCCTCTAGGAATCTCAGCTTGTGGATAAACCACAAAAACAGCTGTCAGATCTGTTGTCACATCACACCACATCTAAGATCTGAACAAGAAGGACCTGCCATGCATTTCACCCTTAACTGCATGCACTCACTGCCCTGACTGACTACAAAACTTCATGCAAGGATCTCTGCCATCTCCATCACTAGAAAACTCTTTGCAGGCAGCTAGGTTTTGAGGTGTGCAAGTGGTAGGGTAAGAGTGCACCATCCATGGGTGCCAGCTATTGAAAAGCAGTCATTCTGCTTTTCTGGATCCAGCTCTTCCCAAGACTGCCACTCCTCCTGCTCAACAGGATGGAATTTGCTGGCACTGCTGCAAGTCTCTTCTGTCTTTTCAATAATTGCCACTGCAGCACAGCATCCCAGGGTGTTGGCAGATCTGCTTTCATGTAGGAGGGCATTGCTCCACAAGCCTTTCCCCAGAATTATCATATTAGGCCCTATTCCCAAAAACATGTCTCAGCAGAGTTGCTTAGGATGGGCTGTATGATAGTCTCCTGCCCTAAAGAATTAACTACCACTGAATTGGCTATTATTTGCTTCTTGAGGGTGTTGCCATTGCACCAAGAGAACCAGAGACCTCTGTTTCACTAGATGCTATCCAGAAATAAAAAAACCCAACCCTTAAAGCATGGACATCATGTGCATTAAGCATGTACAGCCTAAAAAAATGAGATAAATAAAGAGAGGGAAGCAAAAAGTGCAAAATGATTTCCTACTAAAGAGTGAGAAAGGACAAAAGTTTTTACCTGTGTTTTCTCTACCCAAAAACAAGCTCAGAATTCACTTTCAGGGCAGGTCTTTGGCAAGAGGGAGTGGGGGAAAGTATGAGAATTGTTTAGGGCTTGTGAATCCTCTGAACTTTCAAACTCAGACCAAAGAGAAGCCGTGCATTTTGTGAAAGTCAGGGTATCATGAAACATTCCTTGCTGCAATTTAAGACATTGTTTGTACAAGCAAGATGCCCCTGATTGGTTTCTTTGCCTTTGTAACTGAATGCATGACTCTGTTATGCAAGCTGTAATTATTCTGATTTGGAAACAATTTTCTCTTTTACTTTCAGGATTCATGGGGGAAGAGGAGGCAGCTCCAAACTGCATGAGTTGCCAAAGCTAAATAGAACAACATCTTCCAAAAAGTTTTTATTCTGTTCTAAATCTGTGTAGTAGCACTTGTGATAAACTTGCAGTTTGGCAGAAGGATGTCTCTTTTCCTGATCTTCTCTTGGGTACCAAATGTTGTTACTTCCAAGTAAGACTCACTGGGGATTTAGTACAGGTGAACACTTCAGGATATGAGTGTATTTCAAGAGAAGAGCACCCAGTTGTCTGAGACTGGAGAACTTCAGCGTTTACTTGTTTGACAAGAAAAATAAAGGAGTGAACAATCTCAGGCTGCCTGGAAATTCAACGAGGACTGAATCCTACTTTAAGCTTCCACACCAAGGGCTTGTCCACCCTAGATATCTGGTTGAAATATCACTGTCTTGCAGACACTCTTTTCACTGTGGTGTTGGTAGAATAAGTGTGTGATGGTGTAAGCCATAGCAAGGGGCAGAGAGGGACACAGAGAGCCACTCTGCAGCAGAGGAACAGGAGCAAGTGCTGCTGTCCACTTCTTACCTCCCTCTCATCTCACACCTGCCCACAAAACAGGCCTGTAGAGGCAACATATGCTGACAAAGGCTTTTGAGCTGCTGAGATAATTCTGTTACCTCTTTACAGTGATCTAAACCAGGCCAACACAAGCACTGCTAGCTTAATTGCTTCTGCACTAGGGATTTTGTCAAGAAACCAAGAGTGGCTCTTAATCATCTTCAGGCTCAGAGATGCTCAACATCAGATCAGGATTGAGCCTGCCTGCAGGTAGGTGTCTGTATGTCCTGCCAAAGTGCTGCAGTTCAGTTTTTCCTTTCCCATTTTCACAGCAAGCAGCAAAATACGAACTCCTCCCTATCCAAATCTTGGACATTTCCCTCCCAGTCAAGAGAAGATAAGGAAATCAAAGTCAGAGGTCCTGAAGCACATTTCATTCAGGCTTCTTGTTGTAGCCCCATCCTGCACATCCATGCTGTGCTTTAGAAAGGACACTACATTCACTCCATTATGTACCCCCAGCTGCACAACCAGGAATTTTTGCCCCAGACCAAGAAGGAACAACCACCTCCATTATGCCCCATGCCAGGCAGCTTTTTCCAACCTCTTTTTGAAATCATGAAGTTTTCCACTCCAGACAGTGGTGTCTCATGCCTTAAATACAGCCCTCATAGAGCCAGCAGCATAGGTATAGCCCCAACTTTCCAACCTTACCCCTCTGCCTCCCCTGGAGAATGACATCACTCTAGACAATTTACTGTTAATCAAGAGGATTTAACAGAGCCAAATACAACCCCAAAAGAAACAGCTGATGCAGCTGTATCTTGTCAGCAGTGAATGCCTCAATGGGAACAGAAGCATGATCTGCCTTTGTTGGCATTTCTCTGCTTTGTCTCTGACTAGCGTTTGCATCTCCTAATTAAAGAACTATGGGCAACTGTATAAATATGTATATATATATACACAGCATTGCATTAAAGCCCTGAGATCTGACAGCCCAGCATGATGCAGCAGCAGCAGTGATGTTTGTTGTCCCCTTTCAAATGACCTCATGTGGAGAGGAATTACAGTCAGTCTGTGCATGTTCTAACCCAGACAGTTGCAGGCACATGGGGTTTAGTAGAAATACATCCACTGAATTGCACTTGACTATCATTTTCTTTACAAAGTGCTCTAAGTGAAGTTAATCTGTGCCTGCACAGCCAGATAGGGATTGCATTCTTGTTTTCCATCAGATAAGTGAACTTTTAGATTGTGATTCACAATCACAATTGTGACACACGTTCCTGTCAAACACTTGCATGACTGCTACTAGGTTTTTACAATCTGCTCCCCGGGAACCTTGTGCACAAGAAATTTACCATGAGAGAATGTGCCACAAAGCTCAGTTGCAAAAGGGCCCAGCTCCAAGCCATGTAGGACTGCAAGAACATCAACAACAGTCAAAGTGCTCCCAACTGAACAGAAATGCAGCTGAGGAAGAGGGGACATGGTGCAGACTTGGGGACAGCCACTAGATGGGGGCACAAGCACACGTCCATAGAACATCAGCTGGACCCCAGGAGCAGGAACACCAGATGGTGAAACATTATCAACCATCTCTGCCCCTTGGCATGGCTCAGGCCTCTTCAGGGAAATGGATCTGCCAGCCATCCACCAAGTCCATCAGAATGCAGCCATGCATGCATTCGTGACCAAGATCAGAGAATCATAGAATCCTGGAATGGTTTGTGTTGGAAGGGAGCTCTGGAGCTCATCTAGNTGCACTGTTTGCTCATGGCCAGCTTCTCATCCACCAGCACCCCAAGTCCTTTTCTGCAGGGCTGCTCTCTATCTTCTCGTCCCTTAGCCTATATTGATAGTGGAGATTGTTCTGACCCAGGTGTAGGACCCTGCACTTGGTCTTGTTGAAGCTCCTGAGACATTAGGACACTCACAGTCTCTCCAAAAGGTGACTTTGCTCATCTCAGCAAATGACTCTGACTGAACACAGCACTGCTTTCACGGAGCCCAGAGGGACCAGAGTGTGTGAAAGCTCCTCCTGCCCCTTACATATCCTACATGCCCTCTTGGTGAAGCAGCAAGTTCAAGAGGCTACCAAACACATCAGCCCTGGAGCCTGAGCAGCACTGAATCTGTTCTGCACTTCTCTTACTAGGAATGCTAAGCCCTGTTTAGTGTTACCAGTTTTGCAGCAAGGTAAATGGACAAATAGATTGAGCTAACAATGTGTCATCAATTAAACCAAGGCAAGATTTACAAGGGAAGAAGCTTTGGCTAATGTACAATCCTGATGACATGCCAATGAAAAGGCTCCTTGAGCAGGCACCACTTCATACCCATCCTGCAGGTTGTGAAGGACTCAGTCAAACTCCATTGGGGGCCACTTGGCTTTCTGACTCCATGGGAGAACAAGATAGCAGAAAGCAACTTCACTCCTTGTGTGCCAAACCCTGCTCATAATTTTTGCAGAGCTAGCTTTTCCAGGAACCTTTGGAGGGGAGCTCACACAGCCAGCCTGTCTCCTTATATGACTTTCCTCACCCCCAAAACAGAACTACTCCCATCATTTCTTGTGTCCCTGCTGAGAGACATCATTCCACTGAGTCTTCCCTCTGCTCTGAGACATAAGAATTGGTGCCATGCGCTTTGAAAACCTCTGGAAATTCAGTGTTATATGACAAGACCATCTGTCACACTGAGGTTATAATAAATCTACATCCCTTTTCATCCTTCGGAATCTTTTGGTCACCATAATCTAGAAATATTTGATCTGAGATTTTGGAGTTGCATTGCCCAACCTGCCTGACCCTTGATAGCCTCTGCTGGCTGAGGAAACAGAGAGATTTTCAGCTGATTTTGTTTTCTCTCTGTGACTGAAACTCCTTGTTCGATGCAAGAAGAAAAAATGGCTCATTGTGAAGCCAGCATGTGACAGAAATATCTGTTTCTCCTTTTTGCTAAGGCCCAGCTGCTCCTTCACTGATGGAAGGGAAATCCCTGCAGAGACCAAAGTCAATGGCACACATTCTGTACCCCATGAGTCAGCATGGCAAAGTTGTCCTTTCCCCTCTGCCAGCCCAAAGCTGCTTAGAAGAAGTTGTTGCTGTCATTAGGTGGGGTTTGTTTTTTCAGCTCAGTGTTTTCTGGAGTCTGATGCCTGACCCTGACATCTTCAGTAATGCTTGTGGTGTCTTCATGTGCAAGCACTGAGCAGGTCTAGGTCTATTTAGCATCTGAATTCAGAGAAAACAAGCTGCTTTCATCCCTTGGTGGCAGAGGACCAAGAAGTATCAGTTCTGCAAGTTGGTTCACTTTACTTTGGGGTGAAGTTAGAAGCAAGTTTTCCCCTGAGACCTTCTCTTGCCTAGAAACACCCTTTTCTCTTTCGCCTCTTCTTTCTTCTTTTGTATTGAGACGCAACCTTCAGTGCCATGATGGCTCTGAGAGCCAAGGATGGTGGCTTCCATTGAAATTCTGGCTTGACTCCCCCTCTTGAGGGACTCAGAAGGCTTAACTCAGCATGCTTGGAAAGCCTTTTACCAATAGCTAGGCACTCCAGGAGGACTCTCTGGGCTTTGTGCCCTAAGATCGACAAAGACTTTCTACTTGATCTAAGGAGTTCCAGGAAAGTGGAATGGGCTTATTTGGCCAATGGTATGAGCCTCTTTAGTCTCCTTTTTATATGCTGGCAGAAGAAAAATGCTGATTCAGCAGGCCCAGGAGCAAATATCAACAGGGGAACATGCATAATGCATCTTCTGGCTGCACTTCTACCCCTTATTTCTCTTTTTCTTTCTGATTGCCTCATTTGCTACACCCAAGCAGGTGTGTTTGAGAAAGCCAGATTTGCCCTTGTCCTTTTTAAATACTTCCTAACCCAAACCACAAAGGGGATCTGTAAATCTGCCTGCAGACAAACTCAAACAAAGCTTGTGTTACTCGGGGAATTCAGGCCATGTCATATAACACAACTCCACAGAGGAAAAAGAGGTGGCAATGGATTCTGTGCAGGCTTTGTGTGCTCAGAAGTTGGGGTGGGGGGTGGGGGGTTTGTAGTGGTCTTTTCTGGTAGGACACAGAGATTAGTGGCTCAAAAGAGAGGTTGTATCCACACGTTCCTCCTGCAAGTCCTGAGATGTCACTCATCACCCCATTTCATACTCCAGCTCTAGCACTTGATGTCCCAGAGACTCACTCTTGGCCCTCCCTCTTGCAGACTATCCATGTTGGCTTGTTGCTTGTATTAATTTCCAAAACCAACCCTATGTGTATTGTCACAAGTTCACAGCAATTATCCATCTGAAAATCTTCATTAAACATTTCTGGTTTTAAGATGAAATTTTCAGATGAGTGCATGTCTTTCATTGGGTCAGTGTTCCTTCAGGCACAGCTGCCTAGAGTAGGCAGGACATTTCTTCTCATACAATCATAGAACTGCTTTGGTTGGACAAGACCTTTAAAATCATCAAGTTCAAGCACTAATGTAAAGATTTCATATGACACCAAAGTAGAACATTATGGGCTCATTAGAAAATTGCCCATTATCAATCCTGCTGAGAGTAAAATCAATCTGATGACAACTAACCCAGCAACAATCCTTTCAGTCAATCATACTGATTTATTCCAGCCTATAGTTCTGTCCAAACTCAATCACAGTTGGTGTTGCTAGACCCTTAGTTAACAGGTGTCAATCTGCCAGGTGTGAAACACCCTTAGCTTGAAGCCTGAGATTTAACTGAAGCAAGAAATAAAAACAACCTGAAGCTGAAACCACTTGAAATACCAAACCTTATTTGAGACAGAATAAACAGTGAGGGAGATGACACAGGGTACGATGCTCCCTAGTGCATCTTCAGAATCTTTTTCACACTCAGATGAAAACTTGTCAAGCCAGATCCTAAATCAGACCCTGCTAAAAATTTGTATCAGCTTTAGGCTTCAGGCAGCTGCTAGAAAGGACTCCTGGAGTCTGATGTTGTTAGGCACATCTTGTGAGATTTGCAGTGGATGTATCCAGAATTAAGAGACAACACCCAATTCATCCCTTTTGATTTGTGTTATTAGCCAGCCAGAAGGAGCATAAAATTAACCAAAGGCTGTGAGATCATTCAAAGCAACCTCATTCATTTAAAAATTTCTCTCATTGCAGCCTGATCCTGTCAGGGGACATTAACACAGCTATGTGACAATCACTCTGGGTGACTTGTCAGAGCCCAGAGCTGGCATGTCAAGGCAGAAGAGGACTTCCTCCCACGTTGCCCAGGGCAGGTATTGCAGAGCCTGTCACTCCTCTACACGGAGACATTCTGGCCAGAGACTGCTCAGGATTGTTGACTTTGCTGCAGACAGTCAGGCTGGGGCAGACTCAGACAGCAACAAACCCTTTATGAAAGCAGCTGGGAAACAGAAGCAAAGACATCCAGTAACCGCCAGTTCCTGCTGGACAGATTTAACCCATTCCAGCTGCAGGCTGGTCCCAGCATTCCCAAACAACCAGTTGGCCTCCTTTACACCCACTCAACTCCTACCTTTGCTTGATTAAACACTTAAATCCAAAGTCTCCAGAAACATGGGGCTAGGAATGACTTACAGGGTCTATTTGACAGTCACCTCATAATCTGATCCCCACCTTAAGTTTATACAACATCATTTTAAAAGCTTCCACTTCAAGACATGGTTTAGTGGCATGGTGGTGTTGGGTTAACAGTTGGTCATGATGATCTTAGAGGTCTTTTCCAACCTTAATGATTCTAGTGTGTGCAGGGGGCAATTCCCCCACTCTCCAGTTTGCCAAGAAGCTGTCCCAAACCTCCCTGCCTCAGTGGTTAGGAACTGCCCTTGGACCTTGAGGTCTTATTTCTTACCCAGGGCTGGGTAAGAGAGCTGGGGCTACATTAGAAGGGATAACGTGTTTGTACTCATCTGTTGCAGATGGCACAATGCCATTTCACAGCTTCATTTCACTGAGGATTTTGGACTGGTGCAGCAACTTGCCCAACTCTGCTATGACTTCTGCTCCAAGGGCAGCTGGTGGCCTCTGAGCAGACAGAAAACCAAGCAAAACCAAAGGTGAAGTGTGATGGAGATGGCCACTACAATCACAGGTCAAGGGCACGTGCTGGAGGAGCTGGAGTACCTATGACAACATATTCCATGTCCCCTGGTGACTGTGTGTTCTCCACAATCCTTGTGAGGGATCCCAAACCCAAGTTCCATGTGGGTTTTTGCTGGAGCAGTACCAAAAGCCTGGGAATGTTCTCCCACCAAATTTCTGTTGGTTATATCTTATCTCTCCCGTTTTGTTATGTCTAAAATAGCTCTTTCTGCCTCAGGATTACTAGGAGTGTACATGTGCTATCCTGGACCCCAGAAAGGTTGCAGTCTCCTCTGGAGAGATTCCAAACCCATGTAGACAAAATCCTGAGGGGTAACCTGCTCTAGGTGACCTTTCTTTGGCAGAGGGTTGGACTAGATTATCTCCAGAGGTCCCTTCTAATCCCTACCATCCCGTGATTCAATGATTCTGCAATATATATATATATATATATGTGCATGTGTGTGTGTCTCTCTATACATACATATATGGATGTACCCATGTACCTCTGTTTCTTTCAGGAGGTTTCCTATATTTATATCAAGCAGACAAGGGCTAACTGAGATTTACCAGAGCCCTCCTCTACAAGTCTTTTGAGGATTCCTGCATTCATCTTCCAACTCCCTGAGCAACAAGCAGACACAATAAAAATGGGATTTAGCACCTGTATCTACCAAAAAGAGATGCCACGTGCTGATAAGCAGTTTCTGAAGACCTTGTATCGTGGTCACATATTCATCAACACTGTTAATTTCAACAATGAGAAGACTTAAATTAGCTCATACACAAGCTCTCTTTGTCAGCAGGTTGCAAAGTGCTTCCAAGGAAATTCATCCTCTCACCCCTTTTTAAGGATAAAGTCATAGGAAGAAGCATGTGTGCAAACAGCATACTTGAAATCAGACAGCCAAGCTGTTTCTGCCTGAATCTGGGGTTACAGTGTAGGGACAAGCTGGCAAGCTATCTTTCCTACTGTACCTTCAAAGGCACCAGACAATCTCTTGCTGTAAAATAGACCCTTCAACGGGTATTTAGCAGCTGATATATTTGCTTTCATAAGTTCCTGTGCCCCAAGAGATATTTAGGATGTCTGTTGACATGCCATGGAAGAACCTGGCCAGATCTCCTCTAGAAGGAGCCTTCTACACCAACTCCTCCCCTCACCATCTTTGCTATGAGGAGAAAAGGCCTTCCTCACTGTGACAACTCCCCAGTGCTCAGCTAAAGCAGTCAGGAGAGAGCTCCTAGGCACAGCACAGAAATCCAGTTGTGCAGTGGGGCATCTTGGCACTGACAAGGTCAGCATGGTGGGAATATACTGCTGAGGTATACTCCTTAAGGCCAACAAGGTCCCCTCTGCTTTTGTTACCTCCACCCCTACATTGCAGAGGACTACCAGGACAACTACACTCACATCCTTGGAGAGAACTTTTGATTGGACTTATTTACCTTCCCTGCCTTTCTTTATTTTTCCCAGTAAACTGGAAGGCTTAACTAGCAGATACCCACGGGACAGTTCCCTTTAAATTCACTGGAATTAATTTGCCTGATGGGTGTTAGCTAAGTTAATGGCCAGTACGTGAAGCAGCTATTTATTTGGATATTTTTTGGCTCTGGGAGAGGTTAAATGAGGACAGTGTTGCGAGCTGCATTGAGATTTGGCAGCCCCAAAGGGGAAGTCTGTCTCAGAGAGCAACCGCCTGTTTTTCAGCTGAAAATGCATTTCCTCCACTGCCTCTGAAAGTGAATGTTAAAGTTCATTTAAAGTGGAGCTTTGGCAGTCTGGAAAATAAAATTAGCAGGAATAAAAAGGCTTGTTTCTCTTTTCTACCTCCTCAAATATGTTTTTTCCTATCATTTTCTTCTCTCCTATCATTATAACAATTCCCATCTTGCTTTTGACAGAGAGGGGGGTTTTTTTGAGTCTCAGCAAACCAGTCATCCAGCACTTCCAGCTACCAGGAAGAGCTTCCAGGTTTCCTTGCTAAAATCCAGGGAAGCAATTCACTTGAATACCTCTTGAGCTTTCAGGCTATGATCCTCCTGATCCTGACTTCTTATGCAAAGGAATAACTATTCCCACCTCATAAGGCCGTTGTGAAAAGAAACCCAAATACAACAAAATGTGTGGGAATTGCATCTTGTGGTAACTGGAAACTTGCCTGAAGGAATGATAAACAAGTTTTGAGCTGGGATCATTGAAATTGTTGTGTTTTACTGGGGGAAGGAAGGGCAACACTGTCAGTCTGCTGGCACAAAGTCACACCTGTGGCAGAGTGTGGGACCCAAACCTATCCAGAGCAGCCAGGGAATGGAGATAAAAGGGAATAAATGGGGAAAGGAGATGAGAGGAATTTGTTCGATCCTGTGCTGGAGTATATACCATCAGGTACTGTCAGATCCAGGATGTCATGCAAGGGGCAGATAAATCCATCAGCATGTGTTGGAGCCTGCATTGGTCATGATTAAGGACACAATTAGCATCATCAGCACCCCACAGTGCTTACAAGACAAGAAGCTTTAAGAAAGCAATTTCCCAGTGTAGAAAAACTGAGAGTAGGAATAAAACAAGCACTTATACATACCAAAAAAAGGAATAAAAATCTTAGAATTTGAGGTTGTCCCTCCCTTCCCTGCACAGATATGCACAGTTACTCTCTAAGATGGCAGGTAAAAATGAGGTCTTGCTGCTGTTGGAGTGTATGGCTCAGCCACCAAGCCTAACTTCAACTCAGGTTGGACTTAATGCTTGATGACAGCTGGCCTTTGAGGTCTGAGACAAGCAAACTGCTCTGAATTTCATTAAGAGCATGGTTTTGCCGTTCAGCAGTGATTATTTGCAGGCTCAAAGGTTGGAGCCTGAGGCGGTCATCGCGACCATCTCATAGGGCTGCTAGTGACTCAGCCCTGCTGTCCTGCTGGAGCTGGACCACTTTGTATAGGGAAAACATCCGGCCTGAGTTAAGGATGTAGGGATGGGACTCAGCACATCAAACACAGATGGTTCCACCAGTATCTGACCTTGTTATTTCCATTGTCAGTGCAGAAAAGCAGCTTTGTCCAGATTGTGGGTTATTCAACTTAAACAGGGAAAAATGAATCACGCTTTTGAGTGCCTGATGTTTCCCAAGGACTAAGAGAACTGCCACTGGTCAGCTCGGAGGTGACGTCGGAAAAGTAAGCATCAAGACTGCAATTTAGCTGCCTAAACACTGTCATCTAAGGAAGAGAAGATACCTAAATGTTGTCCCTCCAGTTTCACAGGTCATTTCCCATAAGTGTGTAGTTTCCTCAGGATTGCAGGAGGGTCAAATGTTTGTTGGGAGCACTGGACTAGAAGGAAACACAGACTGGGAGGTGGACAGCTGGGTTTCAATCACCACCGTGTTAGATTCCCACAGCTCCACAGATTTTGGAAGGCATGTCCAGTCTTCCCTTGCCTCCAGCCAGCTCCCTGCCATCCCTTGGCCTCTCTCACCAAGGACAGCACTTAGGGAAACAGCTTTCCCACACAAGTGTAATCAACAGGGCAGATGTGTTCAGCAATGGCTTTTCAGTGGAGATCTCTTGACTTGGGTAGGGACATGAACCATTTGGATGCAGCAAGAGAAGAAGAAGCAAAGATGTGTCCCTTTAATTCTTTTGTCAAAGCAATTGTTATAGTCCAGAATGCTTCCTTACCTTCTTGGAAGGAGGACATACCAGGCTAGGAGCCTTTAAATCTCTTCCTTGATCCCCTCATGTCTTGGAAGAGAGAAGAGCTTTCCTCTTCTAGGGCATAGGTTGAGATGCAACCCCAAGGAGAGCTGACCCAAAGGCCTTGTTGCAGTACTGCAAATACAGGGTGAAACCACTTGGTTTCTGATAGGCATGAAGGTCAGATTAGATTATCATGATGCCCCTCTCTGGACTGCAAAGCTCTCTGTGATTATTTTGCAAACAACACTCCAAAGGGGGACAAGGAGCTCATGCCTTCCACTGTCAATTGACAGGTCACGGCTGATGTGCAAGACATGTCCAAGCCTGACCCATTCCACCTGCCTTTCAGGCTATCAATTGTAATAATAAAAATGAAACCATTATCTTTCCTTGATTTAAGGCAAAAACAGAGTCATTGTCATCTCAGCACTGTGTCTAGAACCTGTCCATTGGTTTTAGGCACCAGGAAATGCTCAGGCTCTAAATCTAAGTCACAAGTGTGATGGATGTGGCTGATAAAGTATTGATCTTCCCTTTGGCCTCACAGCAAAGTCAAGGCACTCTAGTGTTGTAACATCAAGGGGAACTCATGGCTGTGAGTCTTGGGAGGACATAAGGCACCTCAGTGCAGCCCACAGTGGGTGACCCCAGGCTGCAAGAAGGCTTTTCCAGGCACAACTTCTTCTGGGTACTTCTTCATGTCTGGCCAAGGCAGCTCCTGTCTCAGGTCAGTCTTGAATATGAGGTCTACAGGTCTAGCCTGAGATGTGGGCTTCCCTCAACAGCAGTGTGTCCAGGCCTAAATCTCAATTGGATGCTTCCCAGCAAACAGCTGCTGAACACATCTGGACACGGTTGGATGGGACTGATTACTGCAGGGCTGAAAAGGATTGTGGCTGCACTGTTGAGGAAGGCATTCCAGGTCTGACAGAGGGCTGTGCAACAGTATCTCCAGGGTTTGTGTGATCACATCAAGCTGTCAGTTCAAGCTATGTCAGACTGTCACAGCACAGTGGAGAAGAGATGGAAGTATCTTCAGTGTTGTCCACCCCTTCATCTCTCCAGTGAAACCTATCTGAAACAATTTAGGGAGAGGAGAGTTGTCTTTAGGTTCATCCCCTCCCATTTCTTCCTTCAGCTTCTTCTCTTAAACTCTCCTCTTTCTTCTCACTGCTAGCCTCCCACATCCTTATCCATCTAGGATGTTGTTGATCTTGTTGGTTTATTTCTCTTTATTGCCTTCTAGGTTTTGAGTGAGACTGAGAATCTGCTCTTCTTGCTAGATGAAGAGGCTTTCCTGAAATCTGTCTATAGTTTTCATTAGTTTCTCATGAATGCTCATGAAATCCAGCAGATCTGAGCAATCCCATCACTACATTGGCTTGAGGATTGTCTTACCCATTTCTGTGCATTAGGTTCATGGAAAATGCAGTTTCTCTGTAACTCAAGGTTTCTGTCAACTTGGCTGCTGACATATACACACAGTCTTACTCTTTTCCCTTGGGGAAAATGAAAGCAAACACTTTCCTTTCTGCTTAAACTCACTTGAATCCATTTGGGTTTGTTTTGTTAAGCAGAGGAGAAGCATTTTGCTTGGGTCATGCTGACCTCATGATTTGTCTGTTTTCATTACACAGGGTCTTCATAAAAGTGTTTTCCAGCATCTTGGATCTTTTTTCTTCAGCTGTGAGGCAACTTCCCACTATGGAAAACATTTTCCATGGTATGCCCTGGACCTTGATTCCCATCATGCCCATGTACATCCAGTGAAAGGAGTCAGTGGTGAGACAGGAGCCTAATAGAATTAAAACAGAATACAGATGGTGGCAGCTTAGAAAGACTCAGGTTTATTCTTATGAAAAAACACCAACACCCTCTCAACAAAAACCCCACCAAACCCAAACTCCTCCAAAATTTATTCAATTCAGGAATTTGAAAATATTTCCTTTGGACTAGAAATACTCTTTGGAGAAGCATGTTCTAGGGGAGGGATAGCTGTTCTGGAAAATGTTAATATTTCAGCCTGGTTTTGGCTTATTTGGGAAGAAAATAACAGCATTCCTCTGGGCTCCCAGTTCTTGCTTCAACTAGCTGTAATGTGGCCCCACGTCCAGCAGTCTCCACACCAGCTGAGAACTGAGCAAGCCTCATCTATCATGAGAAATACATTTCCTCCATGCCCAAGCTTTTTTTGGAGGCTGGATCCTACGCAAGAGATGGAGTAGGAATGGACTGCAAGAAAAACAGGGAAAGGAAACTCTCTGGAGAGCTTCTAAAGCCAAAAGAGGAAATCATGAGAGTGGATTTCTCTTTGGACAAGTATAAGGTGAAATTCATGTGAGCAGCTGAAGCATGCACCAACTATGCATTCTCTTTTTCAGCATCATATGAGAGGCATGAGTCACATGCTGTCCCCAACTCTACCTTGGAGGGATGAAGTGCAGCATGGCAGTTTAGAGTGCAATCTACTGGAAATAATCTCTTCTGGACAAAAGGGGTTGTTGGAAGCCACTGCCATTTCCAAATGCCAGCCTTTGGAAGCGTGCAAAGAATGACAGTCACAGGAACTGATATTTGAACAGGAAAAACTGTGCCAAGTGCTATATTTATTTTCATGTTTATTATTGTTATCACCACTGGAATTATATAGTCCTGTTTGGAGACTGTGCCTGAGATCAGATCTTCTTTTAGCAAGGGCTGTTGGCAAATATTGCAAGCGTCAGTCCCTCCTCCCAGGGCAAAGATAAACAAAGTTGGTAAAAATATAGTCCTTTTTGGTAACAGCAAGGTTGCCCTCTGTGTATAAGCAAAAGTTGACTTCAGGGTGTGCACGAAAGCTATTGCTAAGTGCAGCCCAAACCATCTATCTGAGATAGCTCCTCTTACCAAGGAGTTTTGCCTCCTAGTAGGCACCTCTGTTGGGAAACTGAATCATACCTCTAACCCCTGAGCTAAAATTCCAGCCATCCAGTGTATCCTTCCCTATCAGGTCTTAAAAATATTTCATGTTCTTTCTGAGTCTTTTCTATTAAGAAAAAAAAAAACACTCAAATTTAAAAATGAGTTCATCTGTTCTTGTGACTGTTTTTCAGCAGTATCCCAATAACTTTCCAAAGGAAAATGAGCTGTTTGATGGATAAGGAAAGTGTGGCACAGAGAGGTGAGCTAAGATGCTTGTGGTCATCCAGAAGGCACAGCTAGGAACAAAGCCCAGTTCTCCTTACCATCAATCCAGGCCTTTCACCACAAGGTGAAATAGTGTCTCCCAGCCTCTGATCCTCAGATCTAGCAGAGAAGTGAGTGAAGTCCAGCTGCTGGCTGGTGGTTGCCCTTTCTCTCCTAACCGTAACTTGAAAAGTAATGAAGTTTCCAACATTCAATTTGTCTAACAGACACCCACCTCATGAATATTTTGAGACTTTCAGAAGTAGATTTGGAGCACACAACCATATCCCACTACTTTGATGCAAGAGGGAGTCCCAGTCACATTTGCTGCAAGGCTCTGTGAACCTTCTCTCAGCGCATTCTCCCTCCTGGCTTAGTGCATTGATATTCTCCACCATCACACTGCACTGATGTGACTCTGTGCATTGAATTTCAATTAGGGGGTAGGGGGGTACAGTCCTCATACAGAAATCCATTAGAAGCTGCCTGCTATTGAAGGGCAGTGAACAGATAAATGTGATTGTCTGTGAGTCTGAAAACAAAAGGAATGTGCTGTGATTTTACTGGAAGCAAGGTACTGTCGGTGGAAACAGGTCAATGTGAAAATGACTCTCAGCTGCTGCATTGAAAAGCCTGGGAAAAGTGAGATGAATAAGAAAAGCAATTTAGGTAAGAAGGAAAAATAAAAAAAAAAAAGAAGAAGAGAAAAAAAGACCTTTATTTTATCAAATTACAGCCATAGTTTGCTTGCTTTTTAAAAAAATTCATGAGATGCTGAAGAGAAAGGTGAAGATCCTCATTCTTCAAGGCTGATGTTCAAGCCCCATGCACAGCAATTCAGAGCAGAGGTTGCCTTTTCACACTGCATTTCCAATCTTCTAAGCCATACCTGGGGCTTTCAGGACAGGGTCATAATAAGTTTCTGACACAGTCTCTCAGCTTTAGCTGGAGCAGCCACCTCTCCTTGAGTGAAGGTGAGTCAGATAAAGGCTCTGTAAAGCCTTGTGAGGTTGAATGAAGGTCTCACAACTTGTTATCTCTGCAGATCCAGCCCTTAGATTCCTACTCCATTGCCCGTATGGTATGGAAACTCCTTGAAGAGTTGGGTGTCAGTGCTGATTGACATGATCTGTTTGACCTCCAACTGCCAAGCCCAAAGGCAGCTTTGTTCACTTGTAGATCCTGGATCTACCAGCTCCATGTGGATGTCTTGTACCTGAGACAAGTTTGAGCACATGAATCAAGGTCCTGAAGTGGAGTGAGACAATTGCCATTGCTAACCTTAAAGGTGTTTGGGCTAATCACCTGGAATTGGTAGGTGTAAAAGTAAGGCAGAAAGCCTTGCCAGTAGGAAACCCCACAAGCTGTGCTGCCATTTTCATCTCCCTGTTCTCAAAGTGCTATGGCATTCATTTAATTTTTGACTCAACAGAGTGGTTGTCAGAGATGGGAATCATCCAGGCAGGATGTATTGCAGGCTATAAACTTACCCAGAATCACCTCTGCTTCACAATTCTGTGTCCTCCAAGCCTGAGATTTCGACTTTTCTGCCTAACAGGCACTATTTCACAGCCTTCAGACTATAGCCATTGTCTAACACATCTGTCTCTTAAGTATCACATCTACGACTTACACTTTAATGCACCCCTTCCAGAGTTTCACACAACTGTTAAACAGTGAGGATGACTCCTTGTAAGTGGGGAAGGTGTCCATATATTGATGATGTTTTCTGCTCTGTGTCCTCCTTTGACTTCTTAAGCCAGCAGGAAGGAAGCTTGTAATTGCAATGCAAAATGTATGCCCAAAGCACCCAGTTTTCTGCATGCTCCACAGTGCTACCAGCACCAGAGCTTGAAACAGGAAACAAGTGACATAAGGAAAGAACCACAGAGCAAGTGTAGACGCTTCCTTATTTTACTGCCAAACCACTTCTCTCCTGGCCTTCCTTTCTGTCCTCGCTAATAGTAACAGTGTCTTGCTGCCTTGAGTCTTGACACATCCAGATCCCACTAATCAGCTTTTCCAAGCAGACACACAACACCCCACTTATTGTCCTCCCTGTCTTGTGGAGCTGGCTGGAATCAAGGTCAGAAGCTCAATTCAGTTGGTTGTTTCAATAGTCTAAAGGTATCTAGTGCCATTTGAGACTAACATGGGTGCCTGAAATATCTGCCAAGGACTTGCAGATGTGACACAGCACCTGTGGGAGGCCCAAAGCACATATTTTGTAGGTTCTGATTCTGCTTTAAGAATCCCATGCTGAGAAATCTGCATGTCCTGTGGGTTAAATTAAAACACTGCAAAGCCCCTTGTGGGTGACTGATCCTTTTAGAAGGGCAGATGACCATCTGTGGTCAAGTCAAGTGCTGGTTTCACCTTTTACCACCTTGCAAAATACATGATGTGCCACATGTTTTGGTGCTCTCCTAGACACAGCTACTATCTCTCAAGGCTTTCTTTTTTTCACCTGGGAAATGAAAGCTAAGACTGGGAGTGCAGTGTGGCCAAGCTATTGGAGTGTTCTGCAGTCATGTGGCATTAATGAACCCGAGAGCTTAATGCTAAACTTGTCCTTTAATCATTAACCATTTGCAAATAGCATTAATCTGAGTCTTGAAGGTATTACTCTGCAAAAGGCTTTGATCCTAGCCTTTTGGGGAGCAAAGCCCTTTGGAAGTGATTTTAAAATCACTTTCTTTATAGCAAATATAATGAACTGAAGAGAACCAGCACTTGTTTCCACTACCTGCATTTTGTAATCTCTTGTTTTCATGGTGCTTCATAACAAGCTCAAGATTTCTTTAGAGTTAGCCAAAAAAGGAAATTGCAAACCCCTGAATTCTAAGTTTTTATTTCCACATGTGCTTACAAGATATGATGCCAGCCTTCACTGCTTTATCCAGAGTCAGCTGTTACAGACACAGACTTCCCAGAGCACATCAGGAGGCAGAGATAAGCCTCATAAGAGGTCAGAAGGAGTTCAAAAAGGCAAAACAAGGACAAAAAGCAAGAAAGAACTGTGATAGAAAAATGCAATGCAAATGCATGAGGCTGAGCAGAAAGGCATACGAGATGCAGGGCATGTGAGAGGCAGCTCTATCTGCTCTCTTTGGACCTTACAGAAGGGTGGGTTGTCTAGAACATGCAGCTGTAGGAGTCAATGAAAGGAGCCACACATGATATGAGGAAGGGCAGCAGGAGAAAAGAGGGCATTACATCCCTCTTAAGGCCATTCCTGTCTTTAGAAGCAACTGCTTACCTTAAGACACAGTAAAATAGCATTAATAATTATAATAGGAAAGATGCCTTCACAGAGCATCTCAGTAAAACTGTACTCTATCCACCAGAAAATTCAGTTAGAAGAAATGCAGCCAAGATTTTCACCAAACCACAGCATCAAGTTTGAGATTTCTGAGAGGCTGAAGATTATGAAAAGCTTCTCTCAGTGACTCTGGAAAACTGAAGAAAACATTCATGATTTCTGGCACAGGACCATCTCATTGGGATATTCCTCTTAAAATTGTTCACACACACACCTCCTCACCATCTCTCTTTATGTTTCACACACACATCCATCAGGGGCAAAAGATGTTCTCCAAGGATAAAGAGTTTTTTATTTGAGATCTAGGATAGGTGGAAAAAAAATCACATGGCAAAGATGAACACAACATTAGTCATACTGCAAAAGGATGCACCTGAAAGGAAACCTGAGCCAGCAGCTTCCTTCTTGCTGTAGGCTGAAATGTTCTGCCTCATACAAGGAACTGAGAGAGTGAGAATGTGCCCTTTCTGCTCCAAGACCAGGCACATCCAGTGTTGAACCCCAAGTCCTGGATTCCCCCAATGCTCACACTTGCCAGGGCTGCAGCTGCAGAGGAAAAACCCAATTAATTACATTTTGCTATGCTTCAGCACAGGCAAGAAAAGCTTTGTATCCAAAATACACCATGTTGCACATGACAGCAAACTCAGACCACAGGCAAAGCTCCCACAGTGAAGTGAAACTTGAATGTCTTCAGCAGATCAAGCAAAAACACGCCAGCTTCACTTGAAGTTATCAGACAGACTTCTCCTCTTCACTGAGGCAGGAGAAATCTTCTCTGTTTACCCAGTTCTCTGCTTGTCTATACAAAGCTCTGCACCACTGGAACTAAGATGATCTCATGAAGAAAACCTGGAATTCAAAATAGCGAAAAAGTAAAAAAAAAACAACACCAAAACACAACCAAACCCAAACTTGAGGTTTTGTTGTTGATTTGGATTTGGTTTGGGTGTTTTTTTTATCTAGTCTTCTAGAAGTCATGGTCTGCCTTAGCCCCGTGTGGTTTCAGATAAGCCATGAAGCCACCTGGAACACAGGCAGCTCAGTCTCAATTCATATTCAGTGCAGAGCAGCAGGGCCTCCTGAGGCCTTTGCTTCTCTTCTTCCCCTCCCCCCCCTCAAGACTGGCTCTTGTTCATCTTCCTTCTCAAGCCCTTTTTTCCCTTAGGTGCTGCAGGAGCTCTTGCAGCAGCTTAAAGGATTCCACCAGCTTCTGGTGTGGGAAAAGACAAGCTCTAAACATGCCTCTTTGTGTTGATATTGGCACTGGCATTTGCCTGGTGGTGCAGGTGGAGACTGGCTGTGGTGCTCAAGTAATTGTTAAAGCTAGGCATGATCCCATCTGGACCAGAATCCACTCGAGGGTACTGAGGGAGCTGGTGGAAGGTCTTGCCAAGCCACTTTCAGTCATTTACCAGCAGCCCTAGTTAACCATAGAGGTCCCAGAGGACTGGAGGCTAGCCAGTGTGACATCCATCTACAAGAAAGGCCAGAGGGATGATCCAGGGAACTACAGTGGAGGCACTGATTACTTTTTCAATTAGCTGAAGCACTGAACTAAGACGACACAACTCCATCCCTGCAAGGATGCATTTAGGGGACCATAGGAAATTCCTAAACATAAGGAGGAACTTCTTTACTTTAGGGGTAGTAGAGCACTGGCCCAGGCTGCCCAGAGTGGTGGTGGAGTCTCCCTCTCTGGAGACATTCCAAACCCACCTGGATACCATCTTGTGCAACCCGCTCTAGATGAACCTACTCTGGCAGGGGAGTTGGAATAGATGATCTCCAGAAGTCCTCTCCAACCCCTAATATGCTGTGATCCTGTGACAGTTTCCATTCCAGGACTGTGGGTCGAGCCTGTTGCCTCCTTCAACCTTTATATCATTAAGCAATTGCAGCAGTTGTGCCTTAATTTGTCAACCAAGCTGAATATTGGCATTTAACCCAAGGCCAAAATTTACTCTTAGCAGTTACCAGCTTATCACAGCTGCTTTCAGGAAGCTACAACCAGGTCTCCAACATTTTTCACCTTCGTATTTACTTCTTATTTTCTTCTGCTGATATTTCCTGGCTCTACATCTCCACGTGACTCAGAGATTTCCCGGACCCTGACCCATGACATCAGCTCCCAGAGCTGAAATTAATAAACACCACTCACTCATTATGTCAAAGTGTAATTATGGGGGTGGCAGGGAAAGGTTGGTTGGCTTTTTTTAGAGACAGAACTTTGAGTTTCCTCTAAATCCATATTTGGACCTAAGCTGCAGCACTTCTGCTACAAGGAATTGGTATGAGTTTAATGACCAAAGGAAAGAAAGCGAAACGCTCTGCTTTATTTTGGTCCTCAGTATCTGCAGAGACAAGAAGTATGTACAAAGTAAACTGTGCTGTGAAACACCTGCTATAGACATGAGGCAAAAGTCCAGCAGAGCTTTGAGGTGGTTTGCATGTCCTGAAGTCACCTCTGAGACTTCATCTCCACAAGGCTCAGAGACTTAAAAGAGAAAGACCATTTATACTTGACCATTTGCTGGGTCAAGCAGACGTTAGTAACTCTGTAAATACATCTGCTTTATCTGCTTGATGTTGTATGTATGTTCAATTTTTCCTTTAAAAGTACTTCTCAATGCTTATCACTATCTGAAGGGCAGACATCAAGAGGATGGGGCCAGACTCTTCTCAGTGGTGCCCAGTGACAGGACAAGAGGCAAAAGGCATAAACTAGAACACAAGAAGTTCTATCTGAACATGAGCAAAAGCATCTTTCATGTGAGGGTAACAGAGCACTGGCCCAGGCTACCCAGAGAGGTTGTAGATTCTCCTTCTCTGGAGACTTTCAAATGCCACCTGGACACAATCCTTGGAGTCAACCTGTTCTAGGTGAACCTGTTGAGCAGGGAATTGGACTAGATGATCTCCAGAGGTCCCTTCCAACCTCCACCATTCTGTGATTCTGTGCTTCTGTGATTTATCTCATCCTACAGAAGTGAAGGCAGCACTGATGCAGCATGTCAGCATTAATACTGCAACTTGAGGCCATTTCCTCTTGTTTCTTGGGAGAAGAGACCAATCCCCACCTGGCTCCAACCTCCTTTCAGGTAGTTGTAGAGAGCCAGAAGGTCTCCCCTGAACCTCCTTCTCTCCAGTCTAAACAACCCCTGTTTCCTCAGCTACTCTTCATAAAACATGTTCTCTAGACCCTTTGCCAGCTTTGTAGCCCTTCTTTGGACATGTCCCAGCACATCAATGTCCTTCTTGTAGCAAAGGACTCAAACTGAACCCAGGTTTTGAGGTGTGGCCTCCCCAGTGCCCAGTACAGAGGGACAATCCCTATCCTAGTCCTGCTGGCCACACTAGAGCTGATACAATACTCCTCATCCAGATCATTGACTTTAAACAGAACTTGCCCCAAAATTGAGACCTAGGGAACACCACTTGTGACTTGCCACCAATTGGATTGAACTCCATTCACCACAACTCTCTAGGCTTGGCCATTCATTAAGATTTTACCCAGCAAAGTGTACACCTTCCCAAGCCATGAGCAGCCAGTGGAGAGTCACTTGTAACTTCATCACCTTCTCTTTCCAGGAGAAGGTGATAATCTGCCCATTGCAAGTTCTACCTGGAACTGTGACACAGCTGTCACCAGGAAACTTGAACCCCAGGAACCTGCCATGCCACTGATAACTCCTGTTCACACCCTCATGGAGGGTGAATTGTGAGCTGTCATGCCATGCCTCACCCATCAGTACAGGAACCAACCAGGTGACAGAGCTGGAGATGTTCTTCCAGCACTTTACAGCAGGAGACTTTTAATCTGGTTTATCAGCAGGTCATATGAAATCTGGCAAAGTCATTAGGTCCACCTCATCCTTTTAAAAAAACAAAATATTTTTGAAAAAAATCAGAATTCATAACATAAGCAAGATGTTATGAGAAACACTCCTGTGTTCTGGTAAGGATATTTGTTTTTTCAGCCTGATTTCATTTTTGGTTTGGGGTGTGTTTTTTTTAATCTTTTAATAACTCTGTCTGGAGTTATTTCTCAGTGCAAACTGCCACTCTGCTCATAAAAGGTAGAAATAATGCTCTTAGGCAAATGCAAACAGACAGTTTTTTAATACTCTTTTAAGGGGGTTTTGGGGTTGAAAGATCAAGGCAGGGAGAATCAGGTGGGGGAAATCTTGCCTAGTGTTTGGATGGGAGACTCTGGTTGATATCAAACTTCCAGGGCAAGAAGTTTTTCTGGTGTACCCTCCAGGGCTGTTGCTGCTCTGGCAGGTTTATAGTCCAGGTCAACAACACCTTCTGCCCCTCTCTGTCCCTGCTAAGGTGATGCTGTTCTGCTCATGGATGCAGCTCAGACTAAGCCAAAGACACGGGGCAGAAGTTACCCACTTTCCTACCAGCCTGAGCCCTTCCCATGAGCTTTTGTGTATATGCCTTGGTCTCACCACCTCTATCTCCATTGCAAAGGAAGCAGGAGTGCTGCTCTTGGAGATGCAGCAGCTTTGACTCAGCCTTTTTAAAGCACAAGGGATGGAAAGCAAAGCTGTATGTATCCACGAATATTCTCCACTGCCAGAAACATATTTTTCATCACCAAATATGCCACAGAGAGAGTCCTGCTGCTTCCAGGGTTTTGAAAGCTCTTTGGACACATTGACTGGGAGAGCATTCAGGAAAAATGTGACTGTATGTTTATCTTGTCATATTTTCCCTGAAGTAACCAGTGTTAACCATAATACTGGGCTGGATGGCTATAGGGTAGTCATTTTTATGTTGTTTCCTACAAATAAATACAACACCTGTGTTTGCACGCTCTGGTTCCAGCCCCTGGTGCACAAGATGAGCACAAGAGTGGAATGGGAGAGGGTCAGCTCTATGCCATCCCTTAAATTAGGGGTGACAGACATGTAAGAACATGATGGTGTGAAGCAGTTGTACAGGATCAGACTGAGAGTCCACCTAGACCAGTGCCAGAACATAGGAGCCTTCTCCCAGGATACTCTCTCAGAGATCTGGGATATTGGCAGTCATGGGTAAGCACTGACAATGTACTTGGCAGCTGTGTTTAAGCAAATGAATTTCACCCCAACTCTTCTCTTCAGGGCAGGATGAATCTCTCTGTAGACATCGTTGGTACCATTGATGAGATCTTGGCTAATGGGAGCTTAGATATCCATCTCACATCTAAAAACACTGATGTAGGAGCCTTCCTGTGCAAACCAGAAGTAATTCCAATCCGTTTCTGCCCCTGTTCCTCTGTAGTCAGCAACCTGGGAAGGTAAAATTACTGACGGCAGAACTCAGCTAATCTGACATTAGTGTAGAATAGGAAGCCTTCAATGAGACTGACCCATTAACCCTAATCTCATAATTACCCTGCTATTGATCAGGAAGTCTGCACTAATTCGCCGTGAGCCCTAATAACCATGAAGTTCACATCTACAAGAAGAGTGGAAACTAGTGGGTAAAGGCTCATGAGCTAAAGGAGCACAATGGTATGGACACAAGCTTGAGGAGGGGAGATTTAGGTTGGATGTTAGGAAGTTCTTTACCATGAGGGTGGTGAGACACTGGCCCAGGTTGCCCAAAGAGGTGGTGAAAGCCTCATCCCTGGAAGTTTTGCAGGCCAGGCTGGCTGGGGCTCTGAGCAACCTGATCTAGTGGGAGGTGTCCATGCCATGGCAGGGGGTTTGGAACTAGATGATCTTTGAGGTCCCTTCCAACCCTGACAATTCTATGATTCTAATTGGCAGAGCATTGGAACAGAAACTCATACCCAACACAGGAAGCATGAGCCTAATTATCAGCTCCTCCTCCCAGGCTGGAAGTGTAGCAGGTAATGTTATCATCTGCCTCTCCTTTTGGGTGGAAACAGCACAGAGTTACATGAGAAAATGAGTTTGTTCTTGTCAGCTGCTTAGTGCCAACATGGTCCCAAAAGAATGTATATGACAGAGTGTTCTAAATGTCAGCCAAGAAGAATCCAGCCTTGCTCTTTGGATGACACTGAACAAGAAGAGAAAGCTCCTGAACTGATTTTTCTTTATGTTGTCTCTTTTTCTTACACAAAATGACCTATAGCCCTTGGACAGCTTAAGGTGGCCATGTAGAAATAACTTAAGACCATCAGGATGGTTCATGGACCATGCAGGATCCATATCAGATGCATGGCTCACTTGCCTTCTCCAGTCTTCCCCCTACTTTGCAGGGGGTTTCACAGAAGACTTCTTGTAGCAGATACAAGGTGCACAAGGTCCAGGTGGAGGTAGCCTCCTTCCATGTGTTGGTTATCTCCAGGGGAGGAACTGTCTCTTCCTGCCATCTTGAACTTTATATCCAGGAGATTTCACGAAGCATGGAGAGCTGGACCAACTCCAGAGAACCAATGGAGGACGACATGGAGGAGAAAGGATCTTGGGTCTTTGTAGCCCATCACTTTTAAGCTCAAGCTGACAGTGCAGTCACCACAGAGGAACCTGGGACCAAACAACCTGTTTGTCACTTGTAGGGTGTTGTGTGGTGCTCAAGGGGAAAAGCCTCCACTGGATTCTCTCCAGTAGTTCTGAACTGATGAATTTTGCAACACCTCTGTACCTACTGGTGCTCCTTGCCAAAATAAGTTCTTTCCTCTTTTATTTGTTAATGTTGCAGCCAGAGGAAAGTGCAGTGTGGGACTGGAGCACTTGATGGCTAAGGACATCTCTACTTCAGTGCTCCAGGAAATCCTTGAGCCCAAGCCGTGAGCTCTCACATGCAGCCCAAGCTGAACGCTTGCATCATGACTGTGACTCAAGATTGTGTACATTTAGCTTCCTATTTGTCAAATACAGTTTTACTTCTGGTTTTATTTCTTTAAAGGTCCAGTGTGGAAGGAAAAGGAAGTAAAATAAAACCAAACCAATAAATACATTTTCAAACAAACAAAAAACTCCAGTATTTTGCTATAAACATCTGAAAGGTTAGAATAAAATTTCCCAGTGTTCCAGGAGCTGCCTAAGTCCAGGTCAGCTCTCACAGCAAGACATTAATTTGCTAAGAAGGGTGTTATTCTGCCTTGTGTCTGAGTACTTCTTGAAACTAAATCTCAGAAAGGTTATTTCCCCAGGCTGACAAATTATCTGCTTGCTTTAAAATTCCACTTCCAATTATTGCAAGCAACTTGTGACTAGAAATGATATCAGAGGTGGTACAAAGTCCCCTCTCTACTTTGCAGCTGACCCTGCATCAAGGATCAAATTCCACTGCTGCATGTGGCACGTTGCTCTGCTTTATCCTGCCCTTGGGATCTTGCTACTTCACGTGCCTGGAAGACAGAATTTAAAGATATAATAATGATATTTTTGCCCTTCCAGTCTGTCTGTCATCCAAGGATCTTTAGAAATGCTGGGAGGTTCTTGTCAAGTCAAACATCACACCTCTCCCTGACTTGTTTTTATTCACTGTTGTTTTAAGCATCACCACCTTAGCAGGTTCTAAACACCACTGAGTGGTGAGAAAAATGGAAACTCTTGGTCTTGGATGACTTTGTGCCATGCATGTGACTTGGCTTTATTCCCCATGACTTTGGTGTGGTTCCATACAGAGCTGCAAATCTTTGTAGGTTCCATGTGTAAGTAGGAGAGAAAGGGCAAATTATGCCTTGAGTCAGGGTGGGGGAAAAAAAAGGGAAAGCAAAAGATGAAGAGCAGTTGTAAGAGAATGAGAATGGATTAAACATCTCCCTTTTCTCTCACATGGGAAATCTGAGCTCTTTTTAACTCATTGCTTGGAAATGCTCATCTCCAGCAAACTAAAAATAGCTGTGCCTCTGGGAAGGTGGTCAGAAGCTGCAGTCTGACTAATTCAAGCTGTGTGAGAGTAAAAGAGAAACAACTTCTAAGTGGAAAAATGACCTGTGGAAACCAGCCTTGGGTAGAGTCAGCATGACAGGCACTCTTTGCTCAGACCAGGAGATCACACCAACTGAACTTGATTGCCATGATTACTCATGAAGAAAGAGTCAGTTGTCCAGCATGTCACAGCCTGTTGATACCTGGATCTTTAAAAATCAACACTACCATATGTTTAGAATAGGGCTGAGTGGTCCAAACTTTTCCTTTTTTCTCCTGACTTTGGAGCATTCTCTACCAGAAATGTGGATCCCTTTGCTCATGTTGGTTGTTATAAGCCAAGTATTAGCTTGCTATCACAGACCCTTCCAGAGCACAGCATGGATGCTGAGATCACAAGCTGAAGCCACAAAGAGGAAATGGATAAGGATTTCTGCATTCCCTGGCACTCAAGGCATCTCTAATCATCTTGCAGACAGGTAGGAATCTGCAGAGTGCTCGGTATTATTCTCTCTGTTTTACATGTAGGTAACATGAGCCACAGAGATGCTTTAAGTGTCCTGGCCAAGGCCTTGGAGAAGTCAAAAGTTCAGGAACAGGGCTTTGAATCCTGCTCACTCAGCACTATAAAAACGTTTCTGTCCCATCACCTCAGGTAGATTCCTTTGTGCTAAATCACTGGTGGTAACAAAGGGTAAATAGTTAGAATCATAATAATGCAGTTTGCGAAGATTTCCAAAGGTCAATCAAAGTGGTGGAAAGTCAAATTACTCAACCCCAGGCCTGCCCTTTTCAATCACCTCTGGGATCAGAGAGGCTCTGTAAGGTCCCCATGAACTCTTGAAATGCAGCTCTCTGCATGCCAAGGTGAAGGACTGCCAAAAAAGAGAGGTAGAGTTTGGCAACACTGGGACACCAAAGGTGAGTGAGACATACACGTGTTCATTTTATCACATGTCTACAAACCCTCCCAGGAAGGCTGATAGCACCACATCAGCCCTGGGGCATTCAGCAGGTGAGCATGGTTCTATTTTTGCATATCAAATTTCCCAGCTGGGAGATCTGGGCAATGCCCACTAGGAATTTGGGTGTGTTTGCTCAAACGTAGCTTTTCCCTGCCATTCATTCTGCTAGGAGGAGCAACACAAGGGAATCAGCTAGAAGAGATGCTGCTAAGGAATTGGTGGCAATCATGCTTTTTCAGGAGTTGATCTCTGGTTGACAGAAGTGCTTGTTATGGTTGCTCTTTGTAGAAGTGGTCAATGGGAGTGCTCCTCAGTGAAGAAGGACAAAGTCAATGTTTCAACCGAAGTTTCACTTCTGCCAAAACAACACCCTAAGGGTTTTTGTTTGTTTTTCTTGGAAAAAGCCTGTAGGTTGCTATACACAGGACTCCTGGTTTACCCAACCATCTGCAGCAGAAAGCTGGTGGTGAATCAACACCAGCTGGAGCTTAGCAGAAGCATTTAGGTTGCAATTATGCTAGGCTATGTTCTGAACCTTCACTAATTGTTTCTTGTATCTACTGCTCTCCTTACAATGATGCTCAATCAGGCTGATCAAATCCTCACCAGAAGAGCATGCTTTGATCTGTCCCAGCTTTATAGGTATTAGGGGAGTAATAGCAGAGTGTGGACTGCTGAGGAATGGAAGATGCATGACTTTTGGCTTCATCTACAGAAGCAGAACTGTTAAAAAGACTCAGTTTTAGATCTTTACTTTATAAAAGCAATAAACAGGCTCTTGGGCAGGTAGAGAGGAACATGTGCTATTTTGAACCCTGAAAGTGCAGGAGAGCAATAGACACCACAAAATGCCTTAGAATGGCACCATCTCCCAACTGGCTGAAGAGAAGGTTCTTTGCAAGGTTTTTGTCACAGGGATGATGACTTGCTGTCTTGCTCCATAATCTATATGTTTCACAGGCCTGGCAGAGCTGTTGAACTTCTATGTTCTTCTACCTGGGAAAAGTCCAGAGAACCAAGTTCTGTGCTTAATACAGGGGCTGCAAACTCCGTGCAACTGCACTGAATTTATCTGATCTGCTTCAGGTTGATTGAGGTTAGAACATGACATGATCCAGTGCCTCAGCCACACCTACCTTATCACATGTTCATCTAACATTTCTTTTCTGCTTAATGTGAAGGACATTTTGTATCTGATCACAAATGAGTCAATGAACCCAAAGTGCAAACCAATCTCTCTGTTTCCCTCAGACCTTCACTGAATGGTCTACTCAACACTCACTTTGGAATATTATGTTGACAGTAAGGAATATCCTATAACCAGAAGCAGATCAGAAAGGACAGCACCATAGTTCCCAGTTATTATGTTTGCCTGGCTTTTGCTCATTGACAGGTAACAGTTCTCAAGTATTTGCTGTTTCTTGCCCTAGTATGAATTTGGAAGGGAAATAGCACCAGGTTTTTGTCTCCAGCCACTAGCATGTTTGTTTTTAATTTGTACTCAGCCCAACAGCAAAGCAAGAGATGTAGTCACTAATTATCCCCATCCTATGAGCCTGAAAGTATCCTCTAAATCCATTCCTGGAGGGATGACAAGGGAGCCAAGACTTAGCGTAGCAGTAGATGGCGCTGAAGACCTTGGAGCCTATCAGGGAACCTTGGTCAAGCCAGCCTCACCTTGTAGGGCTTCCCCCAAAGCCTTCTTCGGCTCTGTTCCCCTCCTGCAGTGAAACCGCTGCTGAAGAGCACGAGCAGACCTCATTGCTGAAATCTGGGCCACTTTGGGTTCAGCACAGAGCAGGAGTTGACTTAACACTAGGTTCAGAGATACTCTTATCAGATGTGAGCTCACACACTGTGGCTGATGGTTAGAAAGTTTAACGGGGAGTGTGAAATTGCAGCAAGCCATGGACCACTGCAGAGCCTTGCTTCTGGTAAGCAGCTCTGTATAATGTCCTCTCAACAGGCTTCACCACCAGTCTATTTGGAGGGCCCAGCATGGTCACAAAGCAGCTGATGGCTTTCTTTCTCTGATCTCAGTAATCTCTCGAGGATGTGATTACATTTATAGCCTCAGAGGTGCATCTCCAGTTACAGAAATGCTGCAAGTCAGCTCCATGCCACTGTCTGCCACTGGGACTGCTGGGAACTTGTGAGAGCCTGTGCTGTGGGATTTCAGGTCAGGAGCCATCATACCTCCTCTTATCTTATAGAACATGCCCTATCTTAAGCACATCTGACTGAAAAAAAAATGCCATGACCTCTCAGGCTTCCCTCCCTGTTCTTCTGATGATTTCAGGAAAAAAAATAAAGGCACTCCTTTGACCTGCTGTGTAACAGATGATGGACACAGGATATGGCTAGAGGACTGCTGTACCTTACAGTGGCTTGGCTCTGGGGCCACACAAAGGTTTCTTAGCTGGCAATGCAAATTTGTGTCTGTTCCACTGGTAGGTAGGTATGCCTGTGGAAGAAAAGTACTTTTACAGGCATCCATGGGAATGAGCAGTGGAAGGATGACTTCAGCTGGAGCACGTGTCATATTGAACCACTTTCTGCTGTGACTAAGATGAGTAGTGCTTTCTAGCCATCTTAAAAGAACCAGAAAGCAGAACAGGTTATAAGATCTCCATGACTTCAGCTCCCTATCCAATCAATGGAGTCAGTGGCACATGGACATCTAGTTAAAAATGTTGGACTAGATGACCTTCAAACATCACTTCCAACACAATCCATTCCATGATTCTATGATTGTGACACCTATGTCTGAACTGGATATCACACTCCCTGCTTTCACTGGAAGCTGGGCATCTCCCATTTTTCTCTTGACCTTAAACTGCAATGTGGATACTAAATCATCTTGCAAGTGTTATAGTGGGACATCTCAGTAGCCTTGTGTCTTCTTAGCAAATTGCTGCCATAAAGATTATAAAAGATTGTCACTTATAAGGATAAAACCTGTTCTTCATCACCTGTGAATACAGGGGCAGCCAGACTTGGGTCAGAACAAGAATATGCATTTTGCTTTAATGCTTCTCTAAATTACCAGTTCAAATTCAGTCTCACCAGGGCAATGGAGAATCACCCTAAGGATCACTTCTGGATGAAGTGGCTCCATAAAGGACTTAGATTAGCTGAGAAATTCCCTCCTTTCACATCCTTGAAGGAAAAAACCTTCCCCTGAGGCCCATTCCCTGACCTCTAGCAACTCATTGTTATTCATTGCTTCATAGGTCCTCATGCAGGAAATTAAGCTTCCCACTAGAACCCTTTATCTAATCAGCATGGTCAACATTTTGAACCTCACTCACCCTAAAGACATTTCCCCTAATATCTATAAAGCTGGGACAGATCAAAGGGTAGTTATCACGTGTTGTGATTAACTTTTCTCCCAGGTGCCACACCTCCACATTTTCAGTCTATCAGTGGATGAAGCACTTTAGTGGTCATGGGATCAACCAGGTACTTTTTCTCTTTAGTCATACAAGGATATTGCATTCTTCCCTTGACAGTTACATGAAGGTGATCAGGACATTGATGCATATTGATTCCATCCAATAGAACAGACACACAATTTTTAATTAGAAGGTTCTGCTGACCTTTGCACTGGCTGAGATAACCTGTGCTAGAATGTTTTGGGTTGGAAGGGACCTTTTTTGGAAGGTCCTCTAGTCCAACACCCCTGCAGTCAGCAGGGACATCTGTAACTAGACTAGGTTGCTCAGAGTCCTGTTCAATCTGACCTGGAATGTTTCCAGGGATGAGGCTCCTATCACCTCTCTGGGAAAGCTGTGCCAGGGTGTTTCACCATAGCCAGTGTAAAAGATTTCTTTCTTAGATCTCATCTAAATCTCCCTCTTTTAATTTAAACCATCACCCCTTGTCCTGTCACAACAGGCCCTGCTAAAAAGATTGTCCTCATCTTTCTTATAGGCCCCTTTAAGTATTGAAAGGCCACAATAAGGTCTCATTGGCACCTTCTCTTCTCCCATTTCCAGCCCTTTGACCATTTTTGTGGCCTCCTCTGGACCTGTTACCATATAACACATACTGGTTTTAAGCACATTTATGTATTGGTGTGTTCATAACCAGACAGATGGAGAAAGGATGTACATATCTGGATGCAAAGACTGAAATGGAATCATGTGCCTCGTGTTTCCTCCTGCAAACATCAGAGGTATGCATTATTAATGCCAAGGCATCCAGGTTATCATTTCCAGCACTGTGTATTAACAGGTAGGTGAATGTGGGTGGATGGATATACATATATGTTAAATACATCTGCACACACACAAATATATATGTAAAAATTTGTGAGTGCTGGAATATAAATTGATACACAAATAAATGGTGAGGAATAGTGTTGAGGTGGAAGCTCAGATATCTGGAAAGAAATATCCTTGTGCATCTGGTCATCGAATTGCAAGCAATTACTAGCACATTTAAAACAAATTGTTGGACTAGATGACCTTTAAAGGTCCCTTCCAACCCAAAGCATTCTATGTTTCTAAATCTCTTTCCTCCCCTGTCTTAGCAGAAGAGGCATAGTCAGGTTTTCTGGGAATGAAGGCATCTGGCAGGCAGCGTGGATGTGAGTGTGGGCCCGTGTGACCGAGAGAAACAAATATTTGGATGCCGAGTGGTGATGAATAAATAGTTGCCAGTATTTATTCCACACCCCAGGGTGGGGCTGGCACTCAGGCTGATCAAGTGAGCCTTTTTTGTGTTTGTTTTGTCAGTCTCCTGGGTTTTTCCCGTGCTTTCCCAGCGCTCCGGTGGGGTTTGGCTTGGGAGGTAGGTCATGTTGGACACAGCTCGTCCATGGAACAAGAGAAGCTGCAGAGGTGGGCTGGGGACCGGTTGATCAAGGTGGTTTAATGAGCAGCGTGGGGAAAGGGGAAGCATCTCTCTAAACACAGAGTGAGTCAAACTCACCTCTGGGGAAGGGAGAAGAAAACCTGAAGCAGAGAAGAGGCGTTGAGGAGGCATCATATGTGCTCTCAGTCACATCCTCTGCTGTTTACTCAGGCTGGAGGGATGTGAGCAGAAGTAAAACCTGATTTAGGTCACATATGCCTTTCTGTTTGCTCAGTGCTAGGAGTCAAAACATCCCTTGGGCAAGAGAAGGAGGAGACAAGGAGCAGGTGCATTGTCTAGGAGACCAAATTGGACTTGATATACAGTCCTGGTCTAGCAGTGATGCCATTTGCCCCAGCTTCAGTGCTCAAAGCAGAGGGCGGGTTTTGCATCTCTCTAAACCCTTTTTGTGGACCTCATGACACGCTAGTTTGCCTTATCTGAGACTTTATTTTCATAATTACACAGCTTTGCATAATTAATCAATCCCTTTCCCAGCATGTTCCGTAAAGCAGGCACTAACTGGCAAGGAATTTGCTCAGTTTATGCACCTAAACAACTAAACAAGATGCATGGTTTGGTTCCTCATCTCCTCCTCTCCCACCCACATTGCCTTCTCAGTGCACAGCCTCTGAGCTCTGCATAAAACCTTCTGGATTGTTGATTCATCTTGGCAAGGGCCTATCTACAGCTCCACAATCATGCAAGACCCAGTGCAATACTGGTTGCATTTTTGTCATCCTCTAGGCACTGCCATCATGACTTAATTGGCCCCATCTCTAATCTACTGACTCAAGGACTGGAATTTCCTAAAGAAACAGTGTCCTTGGAGGTGTCAGCAAAGTCAGGGTGTTTGGCACCTCTGACATCCATCTGGTGAGCAAAGCCAGAAGGAGCTGTGCCAGGAGCCCCATTGCAGGTAACCCAAAGCACCTGACCCTTGTCTCATGCAATTTAGATATAGGGCACTAGTAGGACCAAATCCAAGTCCAGCAATGTCTGTCCTTATCCATCCAGGGTCAAGAGAGAAGTTCTGCCAGATCAGCAATTCAAGTAAATTGACTGGAAGAAACCTTCTCACTAGGAGATCATGTGTAGAAACGGATCCTAAGATCAGTGTTGCTGGTTGCCTTTTTTTGGGCAACAGCAGAGAAGAAAAAGGAGACCTTGAGCCCTGTGACGAAGCATTGGGAGAGCTATTCAATATCTCTCTGGTGGTAAATTAAACGTGATCTTTGCCTAAGCTGTGCAGCATGCACTGAATGCTGGAAATGGCTATCTGTGACACACGGTGACATCCTCTCCCTTGCTTTCCCTCTTCACCCATGCTTGCAGAAATGACTCTCACTTCGAGCAACTCTGCTGCTTCTCATCTCCCAGCCAGCACCAGGCAGAGATGCAAATCTCAGTCATTTCTTCCACTGACCACATGTGAGAGGACTGCATTTACTGGAGGGAACTAACTACCCACAGCTTTAAATACTGCTGGACTCAAAACCTCTGCCTGCCTCCAGAGTTTCTCCTTCAAGGGAGGAGCCAAACCTACATGCTTTCTCCAGGCTTTATTAGAGATTGATGGACAAAAAGCACCTGAAGTCAAACAACTTTACTGCTTTGGCTACCTGCTGCTAATTTTTTCCAATCTGGTGAAGAATTGGGCAATGCAACCAATAAAAGTCATGTAAATGTGGTGCTGGGGTGGTTAGTGTTGACCTGAAGTGCTAGATTAACAGTCAGAGTTGATGATCTTAAAGATCTCTGCCAACCAAAAAGATTCTATTGATAAACACAGCATGGCAGGTTGCTGCAGAAAGCTTTAATTTCTGACAAACCAACATTTTGAGCTAGGAAAAATGCCTAGCTTTGCCTGTGTCCTCAGCCTTACTTAAACACAGTTGATTTCTCCCAGCAGCCACAACCCCTGTCAACTCAGATGAGCTCCTACAGACAGCATGGCTATAAATAATCCCAGCCAGCACAAGAAACAACCTCCTTGACTGTTTTATTTTCTGCAGGTATGGTCAATCCACAATGATTTAATTTGCTCTTTGTGCATGTTTGCTTTGATCCCTTGGTTAATTACTCGAAAGAGAGTGCTACTGGATTTCCACCCTGGAATGTATCTGGATTGCAATCGATTGCTTCAGTGTTGTGCTTTGTCTCAGGCAGAGGTGATGATAACCCAGAGCAGCTTGGTGACAGCTAATGGGATCTATCTAAAACATGTCAGGTTCAAGAGAGGAGGCAAGGCCTGACTCTGCAACAGCTATTAGGACTGTTTCCTTCAGTGGATTTATTCCTAAGGCTTTGCAGCACATGATTACTCCTCCAGAGGTGTCTTGACCTCTGGCATTTGTGTACTGAAGCACACAATTTGATTGTTAGGGGTTGGAAGGGACCTAGAAAGATCATCTAGTGCAACCCCCCTGCCAGAGCAGGATCACCTAGACGAGCTCACACAGCAATGTGTCCAGGCAGCTCTGCAATGGCTCCAGAGAAAGGGACTCCACAGCCTCCTGGGCAGCCTGGTCCAGTGCTCTAGCACCCTCACTGGAAAGAAGTTTTTCCTCAGGTTAGTGCCAAACCTCCTGTGGTCCAACTTGCTCCCATTCGCTCTTGCTTTGCTTATGAAGCTGGACCCAGACTACTTCCAGCAATGGGTCCCCACAACTGTTTATCTCTAATCACCTCTTCAAAACAAGAGAAGGATGTAGCAGCTGCTTGATATCTCCTCTGACATTTTGCACAGGAGTAAATGCAACCCCTTTTGAAACAGATGGCAAATTTGCTTGTGCTTGTTAGCACTTTAAATACCAGCTTCATGGACACTGCATATTTCTTAGTTATTGCTCCTATGTCTTTTTACACTGATGACTTAGTTTTAGGTAGTTCTGCAAGGAGTAGGGAGTTGGACTTGATGCTTATTATGGATGCCTTCTAATCTGAAATATTCTATGATTGTATGATTCTAAGACTTTCACAGAAGCACAGAATGTTTTAGGTTGGTAGGGATCGTTTTTGAAAGTCATTTAGTGCAACCTTCTTGCAGTCAGCAGGGACATCTGCAGCTAGATCAGGTTGCTCAAAGCCCCATACAACCTGACCTGGAATGTTTGCAGGGATGGGGCATCTAGCACCTCTCTGGGCAATCTGTGCCAGTATTTCACCAGCCTCAGTGTAAACAATGTCTTCCTTAGATCTAGTACCCAAGCAAGGCAAGTGCATGATTAAGCTATTTAACACCTAATTAACAGCAAATACAAAAAAAAGGAGAAGTTTGAGCATCCACCTTCCCTGAAGTTTGAACACCTGAGCTAGCTGGAGTGGTGGACTGGTGTCTTGGTGAGGATCAGAAGGCCAGCTCTGCTGCTGCAAGGCTCTGTTCATCCTTCAATCTCAATTCAGGAATTACTGAACCCAGCTCCAGGATCCAGCCCCTGCACCTGGTTCCCATCTGCTGGTGAGTCCTTCTGCCATAGGATCAGTGGTGATAGTGATGTAGTTGCTGTTATGGGGTGGTTGGGTGTGGTGTTGGTTTTGTATATATTCGGATATATTTCACCTTATTGTCATAGTTTTCATTCAAGTAGTTTAAGTTTTCATTTCTTATCCACAAGGCTCTCTCTGCTAATTCTGTTTTCCTTTCTGGAGTGGGACAAAAGGGGTAATAAAGAACATCTGTTACTGGATTAGTGGTCAGCCCAGCCCTAACCCTTCACATAACCCATCAGCCACAGCCTGGTTGTCCGATATGTGCATGGTCTCACCCTGTGGCAGGTGTGTGATGGCCTAGCTTAGCTTGACCCTCACAGTACTGCTGAGTCAGGCTCTCTGCAGGAAAATCAGCTTCATAGACATGGCAAAAAGCTTTCCAGGGCTGGCTGACATCCTCCCAGAACTTAATCAGCACATGTCCTGTCCTTCTTGGCCCTTGGAGCAGCCATGCAAGCTAGCAACAACTTCAGGAGGAAATAGCCAGCTACAGACAAGCTCAGATCAGCTTAGCAGATAGGAAGGTAATTAATATCTGAGTTAAAACCACCAAGGACATACAAGTGGGCTTTTTATTAGAGCCTTCCTCCCCAGTCTTTCTCGTGTCTCAGGCATTGCTGTCCATCCAGCTCACACAGCTTCCAAGAGCCTTTCAAGCCATGATAGTGAGTTTCTAGAGATACCACTGAGCCATATCTACATTCCTGAGCCCATAGTTCCTCTCTCCTGGGTCTCCCAGGAGATGTCTGGAGGTGACCTGTTGTATGGGTGATGTAGATGTTCAACCTCATGCAAGATAAGGGCAATGAAAGCCTCATTTCCCATTCTCTTATCAGTGGTACTTCTTTCCCCAGCATTACTGCAAGTTAATCAGAGTCCCAGTATGGTAAGGGTTGGAAGGGACCTCTGGAAATCACCTAGCCCAAAGGCCCTGCTAAAGCAGGGTCACCTCCAGGTGGGTTTGGAATCTCTCTACAGAAGGAGACTTCACAACCTCTCTGGGCAGCCTGGGCCTGGGCTCTGGCAATCTCACAGGAAAGAAGATTTACCTTACATTTAGGTGGAACTTCCCAGGATCCAGCTGATGCCCATGTCCCCTTGTCCTGGCCCTGGGCACCACTGAGCAGAGTCTGGTCCCATCTTCTTGCCCCCTGGACCCTTGAGCTGTTGCTGAGCATTGAGCAGCTCCCCTCTGGCTCTGCTCTTCTCCAGGCTCAGCAGCCCCAGGGCTCTCAGCCTTTCCTCCTGCCACAGATGCTCCAGGCCCTTCAGCATCTTGGGAGCCTCTGCTGGACTCTCTTTGGTAGTTCCTTGTTTCTCTTGACCTGGGAAGCCCAAAATTGAACACAATACTCCTCCTAATCCAGCACAGTGTT